>JABFPB010004597.1:0-14657 GCA_022817645.1 Ceratoteleas bidentatus
GTCTTGAGCGACACCAGTCGTATAAGGGACAGTTTTCATGAAGAATGCAATACTGTCTTATGACAAACCAATATACTGTTTTGGCTCAGAACAGTTTCCTTCAATAAATTTTGTTACAATAAATTTTGTTATAAATTTTGTTATTCAATAAATTTTGTTATAAGTTATTCATCCCAAATTATGTTTTTATGGAAAGATCCAAGTAACTTTTTCTTAACTGAAACAACTCTTTTAAAGAGTGTAGAATTCGTAAAGTTTTACGAATTTGTGTTTTCAGTGTACGTATGATTTTTTGATTCTTAAAATTATTTTTATTTTTTTTAAAGAATTTATATATATGGTTATTAAAAATGTCAATGGCTGAATATTATTCAAATCAATTATTGCTTTCTGTGAATGGACCCTATTATAACTATTTAATGAAATATTTTAAAAAAACTGTAATCATGGGAAAAGAAGAATGTAAAAAATCGTTAAATTTTCATTGATAGTAGGCAAAGCTTAATTAGCGTAGACATCGTTTTACACCTATGATATTACATAATTACTAGTTATCAATTTCCATCCTTTTAGTAATTAAAAAATTGCTCAAAATCTTGATATCCTCTTTCTAATCTTAAATCTTAGCTCTCAACTGAGAAATAATATTAATAAATTTAGTAACTTCATTAACTAATAACTTCATTAACTTCATTAACGCTATCAATACATCAAATAATTACTTAAACGATTAATTTTTGTACAAATACACATGTACTCTATCACAAGCAATATTACATTATTAAGCAATATTAAATTATTGCTTACATTAAGCAATATTAAAATAAGTACATTATATCACAAATTATTTATATTATTGGTATATTATATCATTATATGTTATTTTCTAGAATAGGAAACCATATAAGTAAACCCCAATTCCGAACCAATTCATTAATCTATCAGCAAAGTCTTTAATTTGTTTAAATAAAAGACGATACGATCTCCCCACTAATCACTAGAATTAAATGTTTAAACAACAATTACCCTTGACTGTCGACGATACTACTAATAAACACAGTCTTCATTCTAAAAACCGTCTTTAACGATCCACGCAGTCATCACTCTCTCAAGCGAGCTGCTGCGCACCGTAACCCCGCGTCATTCAAAAACGACATAATTGCACGTAACGCCGAGCGCACGATCGAGTCAAATCCGGATGAACAAAATTGCGGAGAAATTTAGAGAAATTAAGCAGCATTAAACGTTTCTTGAATACTGTCCTATTTTTACGAGAAACTTTAGAAACCAAGCCCGGCATTTCTCTTTCCCGATATTTTCGGTCGCAAAAAGTATCGCCCGTCGTCACCGGTGACCCTTCGTAAAAAGCCCCCAACATCGTCGCGACCAGGTAAACGCGTCACTCGAACCTTCCGTTATGTCCTCGCAACAAATTGGCTTCATAACGTTGAGAAATTCGCAACCTCCCGTAAACCGCGGCTATGGAAATTAAAGTCTCCGGTTCGAAAAACGTAAATCACGGCATTAATCCACGCAGACGCTCGTATTACGCGCGCTTTGCCGAGCAGATAAACTGTTCTACTTTCCTGCAACACGTAATTACATGTGACACACATGTTTACCGTGTGCGCCATCGAGTGTACTAAGCGTTTGGGCGACAAGCGCCGCTACAATTGGACTTTCCCCGCCGGCTTTATATTTTCATTAAACCGTGACCCGCGTCATTATCAAGTTTAATTAGACCCGAAATCGCGCGACCCATTAAAGCGGGCCAGCAATGGTTCATCCTAATCGGCAGAGCGATCGATCGTCCAAGCTGAATGTCTACATAAACGTGCCTAATCAGCTAGGGAGGAACGACTCGCAATTTGCCAGCACCTCGAGAAAACTTTTAATCTGGATCTGATCTGGCTACCTGAGTGCTAGACTATATACATACTGTTATATCCATACTGTTATCAGGCTACGGTCAGACTTTATCTAGTATAGTAATAGTCTGGGTGAAATCTGGCTCATTACAGTTTCCAGGTTGTTATCCATAATCTTTCTAAACTGTAGCCATCTCTAACAAAAAAATACTGACTTGGAACCGTAAATGGAATTTGACTCTGGAAAATATAGTGAAACCAAGCTTTGTTCAATTCGAATCATGGTACCTATCTAGGAATAGTGGATACTTGAACCAAGCTAGGTTCCTCAAAGGTTTCTTGAGTCTACTTCCATTTATGGTTCCAAGCCAGTTATTATTGTCAGGGCAGACTCTTTCCAATCTGGCAGCCGTCTGGATGTAGTCTGGCTTATGATGGTTTTACAAGCTGCTATCCATACTATTTGCAGACTACATCCAGACTTTTATTTCTAATCTAGCAATATTCTGAATATAGTTTGGTTTATGACAGTTTTCCAAGCTGTCACCCATACTGTTTCCAGACTACAGCAAGACAGTTTCTAGTCTGGATAACACAGACTGGCACATGATCACGACCCAGACTACATCCAGTCTAGAAACAGTTTACCTATAGTCTAGCAAAAGTCTGGAAACAGTCTGAATACCATCTCACAACTCAAGTAGACAGACCGAAACCAGATCAATTTTTTCCACGCGGGCTGCGATGGTTTCACCTGCGACTTCCTCTTGCGTCTTGCAGGAATCGAGGCGTACGACTACACAAACGCCAATTACGGCGGCTATTCGCACGGAAAAAGCGACCCGACCGAGTCGACCGTCTCGAGTAGCGTGATCGTCAACGAAGGCGGATTCTCGCCGAGCGACGCCAGGTACACCATCACCGCTGGTTCGGCGAACCACGAGACGACCGGGTACCTGTCGAGCCAGTACCCGACGCCGACCCACAGCACCAAGTACTCCACTCCGACGGTGCAGTATGCGGCATACGACAAGCCGTACAGCAGTGCTTACACAGCCGCAGCCTCGACTTCCGGCGCGTACCCCGCCCCGAAGTCGTACACGAGCTACAGCCCCAGCTCCGGCAGCCACGCGGATTCTCTGGTAAAGCGGTGTTTACGGTTCGGCCACGCGACTGTAGTCTCAATCGCGGGACCAAGCCGATTATTATAAGTGGATTCCGTTTCTTGTAAGGAGATTGCGGGGAGAGAGGGATTGGACTTAGTGAGGGCGATTGCTATTTGCCTCGAACGGATTTGGGGAAGGAGAGGCGCGCCGGTTATTATTATGAAATATCATCCCTTAGTTATAACGAGGGGATGATATTTCCGGGAGTTTGGGATGACGGATGGGTGATTAGGGTTTCAGGGTATAATTCGGGGAGGGTAAGGTGGGGAATATATGGTCAGTTCAGATTTTGCTTGTGGTGATGAGACTTATGGGCAAGGCTTGTGAATGTTTTAAGGTTCATGTTAAGAATTAATATCAAAAGTATTTTGCGAATGCTGCTGACGGGTTTTGTCGGGAAGACTTGTTTTTCTGCGAAGAGACTTAGGGGAGAAGTAATGGTTACTGAGGAAGGAATTCGTGGAAAGTGTGACATGTTTTGGGAAATTTTTATTTTACAAACTCCTTAATAGTTTTATTTTTCTATTCTTTTAACCTTGGGTTAAAAAATAGACTTTTCTTTTGGGTTAAAAGAAAAGAAAAGTATCCACTTTTGGAGACACTGTGACTATTATGTTTTTTCAAGAACAATGTTAGGCAGCATAATACACTTTACTTGACACAAAATTTACTAGAATTAATTAATGCTTGAAACACAGAATACTTTAAAATAATTTAATTTAGTGATGATTTTTGTTGATTCTTGATTGGGTGTATGCAATTGTACTAAAGCATGTAAATAGTTTACGAACGTCATTTCATGAAACCAATTTATTATTCATGATGATATTGCTAATCGTGAAATTCGTATTATCGAGATATAATGATTTACATTTGCAATTAGAATATTTGTACTTTCCCGATTGCAGTTGTTATTTAAATGAATTTAAATATACAATACTTGTCTATGGACATTGTTAAGTCAGTGATGTAACTCGAATTGTTACAACAATAGTAATGACAAGTAAATTGAAGAACTGAGCATTCCAATATACTTTTCTCTTTTAACTAGTCTTCCGTGTAAGCATTGTTCGAATATTATATTGTTAACATTATTGACAAACCAATATCCCGACAATCTACCCGCTTCAATCACAGATAAATTATTCACCTATCTGAAGGCAAATATTAGTAATGACAGTTGAATTGTTGATTGTCATATTATTTATGTTATTTGTGTATAGCATGAATGGGTTTTCAGTGGGTTCATTTTAATTTAAAAATAATTTAAATTGTCTGAATTTACACATAGTAATTTGTACTGATAAATCATTTTCTAAACTATAATTTGCATGCATTTTGGTTATTGATAATTTAATATACAGGTCGTTTACATAGCAGTTTATTCAAGCAAAGCACTTTTAATATCTCTTAATAGTTCTTAAAAAATTGTTAAGATCTTTTCTTTCATGAAATATACTCGCCAAGTTATATCTATTTCCAGAAGCCAAATGTGGGGTAGACCGGTTTAAATTACACAAAACTTCCAATCATGTAATCAAAAAAACCTTAAATCGTCGTAAAAAGCGAACCATCTTCTCCATTTAATCATTAATCTCAGTATACAGACCACGCAATAGTCTTTCAAGACTAACCATTCAACTAAATCGCGATCCAGTTACCTGAACCTGAATATTCGTCCAATGCCATCATGACTACAGGAAATTATCTGAATCGGGATCCCGTTAGATGAAATGCAGCTACAACTCAACCGAAAATCTCCTTTCAGACATTCGTTACCTTCAGCTTTTTCAATCATGCTTTTTTAATCTCTCAGTAATATAGAACTCTTATAGAACTCACTGAGGAAACCATATTGTAAGGTGAACAACATAAACTGTAACTCCAACACGATAACGTTGTAAAATATTCAGTTCATGTAAGCTCTAAGATCAAATAAGCTTTGTTACCTAATGCGACGATTAGATGCGTTGGAATTAGCCTATCAATGATGTCAAACATTCACAATACATAATTTACGATATCGTTTTCTTAGTCTATTGAACGAAATTCATATTAATCCGCTTTAGTACCCGTTTAGTACAGCAATTGGTGGTACCCATTTTGAAAAGCTAAGTGTAAATCGAAGTTACATAAATGTGTAGAATTATACAACATAGTATATTTTCACATAAGTTATGTAAAAATACACATAATGATACAATTACAGTGTTTTATGAATCGTTGGTTTCTAATAATACAACATAGCGTGTATTTACGCAGATAGAAAATGTTTATTTAAAATTGGCTGGATTTATAGTAAACGTTATCATCTAAACTTGAAACGACTCGAATTTCGGAACGACGAATCATGTCCCCTTGGAGATTTTTTTATTTGTTTATTATTATTTGTATGCATTATTTTTTATTGAATTATTTGTTTTTTTTAATCTTTTATCATTATGTTTATTATTGTGTTTTAGTATTATTAAATTACACCTTTAATTATAAATATCGTACGCATCGTAAAAGAAGATGTGCTCAGGCCCGACTGCTTTGACGACTTTTGAATAACATATAATTAATTTCATAGCGTTCCCAAATAATCTAGTAAATTGTCCCCAATCTATAAACATGTATCATACCAAACGAAAAATGTTATAAAAAGATACAACAACTGCTTTGCGTACGAGTCACGATTCGTCACAATTACTATCAGATACATTAAAATCAACTATAAATCCAGGGAATAAAAAGAAATATTTAGTGTATTTTTGGGTTTACCCCAGCATCCGAGATTCAATTAAAATTAAAAAGTTAAAATTGTAAAATGGACATAAACCAATTAAGTGAGCAAATGAATACATCATATGAAACTGGAATAGATGGCGACCAATGAGAAATCAGAATTTCTCAAAACATTCACTGGAAGTCACTCTATTAAATTCTAAATCAAAACGACGGCAGTATCGAAATCGAAAGTTCCAATTTCCTACAATTTACTCGAAAATACCGCGGAATATTAGTTTAAATTGTAGCAAATTGGAACTCTGCCAAATTGGTCTTGTGTCCATTTCACAATTTTAACTTTTTAATTTCAATTGCATCTCAGCTGATGGGACAGTATACTATATGGGACACTGAATAGATTCCTCATTACAAATCGAGTAACTTGAAACACGGTGCTTGCGCCCATCAGGGTTATTCCAGTAGCAGCCAGCCCAGCCTGTCGGGGTTTACTGGGAGCTCCGGAGGCCTCGGCGATTACGCGAGCCACGCGGCCGGCAGCGGTCTCGGACTGCGCGGCTACGCAACAACAAGTGGCGCACAAAGCGTGAGCCGTGGGTCGAGTGCAAACGACTACACGACAAACGGCTACCTCACAAGCGGCGGCGGCGTCCTAAGTGGTTCCGCGCATTCCAGTCTTGGAGGGCACGCCGGAAGCACTCATATTGGCTCGAACTATGCCGGGTACGCGACAAGCGGGAGCGCCCTGGGCGCTCACGTCGACCCGGGCCACAGCTACGCGGCCGCAAGCGCTCACGTCGTCCCGGGAACCGCCATTTCTCATGATTATTCCGTTAATGAAGGGGATGTTAATTACGCCGGCACTAATGAGGCGCAGAGGTACGCCACCCACGCACATTCTTCGGACCTGGCTTACAAAGACGCGGGTATATATCCAGAAGCATACAATATTATATAATGTCTAAGCTATTACACCATTGCAAGTTTTGCTGCCAGCTGCAAGCACTTTGCCCTCGAACGGATCGCGGAAATGGAAAGTCTGAAGAGTCTGTTGAAAGCAGAGATGGGTTCTTGTAGTTTTTTTAAACATGGGGATCTGGTAAATGGACAGAGGAAAATGTGGTGTTGAGGATATTCTGTTGTAAATCTATTTTTTTGGTAGATAAAATATAATGTTCTCTCCTTTTTTTAAGTTTGAACAATGAGTTGTAACTTATTGTTCAAAGCATTTTCTAGAAATACACTAATGAACATTTTGACATTTTTTGATAACTTAACAACAAATCGCATTTATAATTAAGAGAAAATAAAGTTATTTAATATCTCAAGGCTTCATTCTACACATTACAACAGTAATTAGATAAATACTTTCAATTAATGCGATAATTTATCGAAGACCCCCTTTCCTCACACTGCATGAGTGAAAATCCTTAAATTTTCGCAGATTTCCACTCTATTTTACGACATACAGAAATCGCGGCATAACGTGTCTGGTTTTAACAAAATTATAGTGATTTGTAGTTTTAGCAATTAGTCTGGTACATTTTCGAAGATCATCAAATAGGATTTACTATATTCGAAAGATTTATTCGAAGTTACAAAATGTAATTCGACGTTTCAATAATTAGTTTCAATGTCCATAACCCTATTTTCAGTGCGAAAAGATAAATAAAATAAAGAACTATCTGACTAGTTCATATTATTATTATGTTTAAACTGATAATGAATAAAAACAGTATTTTTACTTTTTGGTGAAATTTAAGTTGATTGGTAATGTAATACAAGTGAATGCATAATTTGTATTATTAGTACCACAATGACGGTTTGAGGAGTTAATTTAAACAAATCTTTTTTTATTTTTTTTTTTTTTATTTCAATTGTATTACTGTTTTGTTTTTTATCGGGTAATTGTAAGAACCTCTTCCAAAATCAGGATAGACCAACTTTTCCAGACTTTTCAGAAAGAATGTATTTTAGAATTGAGTTTATTTTCAGATTCAAGTAACATTTTCTTCATAACTCAAAAATGCGTTTATTTTAGATTAGAAATGCAATGCAAAACTTTCAATGACTTTTTGCCAATATACAATCACATGCTTGAATATAAAGTTTTTTTAATTTTTCAATTGTCTCCGAAGTGTTATGAAACGAGTTTTAAATCGATACCGTTTTAAAACTCGTAACCCAATAATATGAAATGGTACACGCCTTCTATGTGCTTTGGAAATTTCGATTTTGGGCTTCATTTTGAATATCATATTTCCCATCTATGTTTTCATTAATTATATAGGCATGTTCAATTGAATTGAAAGCGTTTTTTATTATAATGCTGTTACATAGTTTTGTTTTGATATTCAATAGTAAGAAATACCTTCTGTAACTTATTTTGCTGGAATCATGACATTTTAAATGTTAACAAGTTATGTTTTCCCGTTTCATAATTTTATTTAATTTTACGTAATGTGTAATACGTAAAATGTAACCATCATGTATTGATTTTGTGGTAAAGTCTGAATTGAAAAATATAGTTATGGTATGTGCTATCAATTTATAGGTATTTCATTTTCAGGTCAGATTAACGTCGAAATCAATACACTGGCAATGTATTTCAAACATATACAGCGTAGTTACAATGTTTGCTTTACATTGTAATTTACATTATATTTCTGCTTCATCCTTATGAAATTTGCATAACGTGAAGATAATAGCGTTTTTATCATAATGACAAAGCTATGGTTTGTTTACTTATTATGCACAGCCTATTACAATTTAATACTTTTCTATATTGCTACAAAAACAATTTGCCTAATTATTGAACGAAAACGGAAAATAAATTATATTGTATAAAATTTCACGGCAGCTAAAATCCCTATTAATAAAAGCACCTCTCTGGACTAAGAATGGGAGAATATTCCAATAATATTTAATTATTTATCTATATTCATGACATACGTAAGTTATACATATTACTCAGAAATCGATTGCCGTTCTATCCACAAGATTCATTTGCCTAGCCATGATAGCATAATTATTTAATGAAACAAGTGCTCAAACGTCGCATTTTCGAAAGTAGAGTGATGTTTCCAGTTGAATAATCGAGCAATAAGACACGTAAAGAGCGCGTTTTAAGAATGTTCCGTTTCTTGATTTGAACTAATTTATCAGCCAACCGGCCTACATTTTCTACTTGGTCAAACATTAAGCCGAGATTCGAATGTAATTGTTCCCGGGGTAATTATGGCTCGATTGATTAAACGGTTAACGATTAATCGTTTAAATTAAACATTCTAAAATTTTCAGATGTTATACTTGGATTCATCAACAGTACTATAAAACTTAATTTACAGTGACTTTTACAGTACAGATTCAAGAATTTGCACTCGAACTAAAAAAATGTATATTTTTTGCTAATACTAAAATCTGAAAGCATTTTTTTAACGTGAATACATTTGTTTCAAATTATTTCGCAATATGAAATGCGAAATTTAATTGCATTTATTTCAAGTGGAAAGCATGCATTATTTCGCAGTAAAAAAATTAAAATTCATGATTGTGTTTGTTTGTTTAAAAAGAGAATGTAAAATTTGTAAGTCACTGATCCGTGGGTTCCACCACAATCCAAGAATATAAATCAGTAAGAAAAACATTGCAACTGGGTACGTCTGTCCAGCATCGGAACCACTCTGCAATGTGTAGTTGAGTGACGGTCAACAGAAGAAACTGAAAGACTCCTTAAACGCTTGAAGCACCGAAAGCATACATACTACATGTTCTTTGGCTGCTTATCGAGTTTATCATATTTATTCATTCATGATCGGTTGAAACGATTGACTGGTAAAAACTTCGAGATGTTTGTCAAAGCTGTATACTCGTACCTACTAAAAACATCGAAGCAATTGAATAACATTATGCAAACAATTTAAATCGACCAATAGCTTGATATGTCCATTGCGAAAGTTTATTCTTAAAAGGAGTAAACAGTAAATACTATACTGTATAAGTTACTGAACGTACTGTAAAATTAAAGTAAACTGTGATTTTACACATTTTACCGTAATATTACAGTTAAATGAACTATAATATTATAGAAATCTTTTCAGTATAACTTATCTACCATAACTCAATAACTTAAATAATTTCACTCATCTAAGTCGTGTAAGTCCCTAAATTTATCATGTTTCAAAAGCATTAAAATATATATACAATTCCCCCCAAATATACAATTCTTTTAAACTGAAATGCTCGATTATCTGTTTCCAACGACGAAATAAGATCAGTGCTTTTCTTTTCTCTCCAGCAACTTACTCTGCCGCGAGCCCGACTGTTTACGGCAGCATGAAAAGTCCTTACGTTTCCGGACTAGGGGGACACGTCAGCGGATACGCTTCACCAGGATCGCCGATTTACGTAAGGTCCGTTGACTCGGCGAGCCACGGCAGCAGCCCGCACTTCTCCAAGTACGAGATTAGCCCGAGTATCGGATACACGTCGCGAGGTCCATTGTCTCATTTATCGGGACTGTACGGAGGCGGTCCCACGAAGATCATTTACGTCAAAGACAATAGCTACGCGAGCAGCTCTTATCCATTAGGTTTAGCTAGTCTGAAAAATAAGATTTACGGCATGCACAGCCACGCTTCCCCGACCTACGTTGCTGCGCCGACCAATAATCTTCTGTCGGGCTACGTGTCCCGGGGATACGGCGCCAGCAGTCATGCCAGTCCCTACGTAACTTACCCATAACTTCCTCACTGCGTTTCACCCTTTAATTTATTTCCCCTGCTTATCCTAGTGCTATTCTGACATTGGACAAGTGTTAGAACGATGTCACGAGCTAGTTACGAACACTCGTAAGATCGACGGGATCTTCATCCATCCAACGTCCCTAACGCAACAACCGATGCCGATCATTGAGACATTAAATCGACGTTGTACATTGAGAATGAATCGATGTCGATTGATTTTGATATCTTGAATCAGCGTTGATTCAAATTTCAACGCATTGAATCGATATCGATACCATCGACGTTCACTGAAAAAACTTTCAAAAAATCGTTTTAACACAAGAGGAATCCGGTTATAATAAGAGGATTCCTCTTATAATAAGAATATTTCTCTTAAATTAAGAATAATATTTTTATTTGACGAGGATATTTTTAAGAGTGTTGCTTCCTAGATACCAACATCAGTTCGATACCGATTCAATGTGGATGGTCAACACTGAATCACCATCGATTTCGTATCACTGTTCCGTTAGGGATCGTTGTCACTGAGAAGCTTAGACGTGCGACTCAAGTCCAGACATCCAATGAGGTCGATTAAAAGACCTCAATGGATGTCCAAACCTGATCCATCATAAGGTTAGATTACCACTGATTGTAGGAACGTTGCATCGCGACCAGCAGCAGCTGAAAAGCGATTCGACGTTGCTTCATTGATCGGTATTGAGTCCGCAACAGCACTCTCCCATCATTTATCCGAAATTGGTGAAAAATTCGGGCGAACGTGACGTCCAATTTCAGAGCGATGCCCGGACCGTTCCCACACATCGGGAAGCTCACTGATCCCCCGCCGATAACTCTTTTAACGAGTGATTAGAAAGCGCGTCCTCGCCTCACTCGTGCCGATCGAGATCGCTCGTTGAATTCATTAACCAAGTTATCGGACCGATAATTGCACGTGCAGTCGATTCCGCGGGGGGTTAAGTGGCGTGACAGCACGGTCGCCAAAAAACCGCCGGTTTTCGTTCGCTACTGTCGTTTTCGTTCGCGTTCGTTTGTACATACGTTATTTATTCCTAACCCTGCTGGAGTAGCCACCGCGATCATTGTTCCGAAGTCGAAAGCCGCGCTGCGCGTGGCCCCGTTCCGCCCGCGGGCCGTCATCAAAATCCTAATGTACATAGTTTGCCGCAAAAGAAAGCAAACGCTACCCAGCCTGGCAATTTGTCGATTCCCGCGCAACCGCGGGATCACTTTCGAAGCGCCGTTATTATTGCGTAACTACACCTTGACGAAGCATCGACGATTGTGGACCGAGATCATGTTAACGACAACACCCAATAAAAATGCAACTGTTTTATAATCTCGTGTTGTCATTGTGCCAGCGACCCTTTCCCCCCTTTACCACCGTTATCATAACTATTATATTCAAACTATGAATTGTTTATAAGAAATAAATTTACAGGAGATATTTAATACACGATATATTTTATTACGAGCATATTTTTTCTATTATTTATGGATATCCTGAAATGTGTGCTCATGAATAAAATAACAATAAGTACATATAAACAATAAAATATACCATGTACTAAAATGTTGAATACAACAAAGATATTTCACAGAATATTGTCGCGAATGATATTTCGTCAAGAATGTTTTATCACGAACCAATTATATTTCACGAGAAATTTTTGTTTCGAGATATTTTTATCATAATATTTATTTTCGTCGTATTTTGCCCAGGATATTTTATACCTTTATATTTTGTACCAGTACCCCAATAAAAGTGCAATTGTTTTGTAAACTCGTGGTGTCATTGTCCCGGTACCCTTTTCGTTTCCTCTTACGCGCGTCGGGTGATTTGGATTTTACAGCGACTTCGTTTTTCGTCGCCGGAAGAAGCGCTCGGCCCAAATTGCTTTCACAAAAACTAATAAAGTTAATTGAAGCGCGGCACACGTATTGTCGAGCATCGCCCGGAGTTTTCGGGGCCGCCGGTGCGCGACGCACGCAAAATTACGAGCGTACGAGCGACAGTCGCACACTTTCGTCCGCGCGCTCCAGTTAATTTTTGTCAGCCAAGGGAAACAAAAGAAAAACACGCGTCACAATTGCATGCAATTCGCGGAGAAAGTTTACATACTTTCTCCGTTCGAGCGTCATTTTCCTTTTCAGATCGGTGGGTCGCTCCGGCGCAGCGACTTTTTGAGACGTTCTTTGAACAATGCCGCACTAATTGCACGCCGCCGGTGACGTCGGGATGATTCGCGACTGTCTCGGAACGCTTAACGCGGCCAACGCGCGATTGCATTATTTTTCGATTTGCGTTCTGCCCGGTGGGTTTTGTTTCTTTGATTAGTTTTGTCGGAAATGGCCGCGCGATGTGCGTTTAATGCGCGCGAACTGGGATTATATTTTGGTATCATTAACAACGAGTGTCGTCATTTTGCGTCAAACCGTTTTACCGACGAGCACAACGGCGACGCTCAACGCAAATTAATTGTTTGTATTCTGTAGAAACCGCCGTCGTTGCTGTAATATATTTTGTTGAGGAGACAAAGTGGAAATTATTACAAGATGAATCGTTATTCGGCAACAGTAAGTCAGTTGTTGCAGACGACTGTTTCCGTGAATCGGAGAAATTGGCCGATAAGTTTTATTTTATGGTGCAATTAAGGCACTGCGCAAAACGTACAAAGAAACCGACTGCAAATGAATTTTCGTTTTTGCGCTCCTTCTGTACGGAAGCGTATTACTATACGTTTGACGCAATTACGGAAGATTGTAGAATTTTGTCAGTCGTATTTCGCCGTCGCTTTCGAGGAGACCAATTATTGAAACGAAGTAGACCGACATTCCTACACTACGATTGTTCAATTTCACTATTTGATTTGTTCGAATCAGGACGATTCGGACAGTTTGTAAAGGCGGAAATCATTATTTTACTTTTAATTTAATTTTTTTTATTATTATTTTTTGTTTTTTTTTTTCGAAAAAAGCATAGTGTCAGTAGTTTTCTGTTATTATGATTTAATTTTTACTTTGTTACGTCGTTTTTCCAGACGGTAATTGCATTATTTAATGCTCCATTTACATCTTTACAATGTTTTACGCACATTTTCGCAAGTCTAAATCAGATTACCTCTAGGAGAAAAGAAATCACGTTTATTATCTTCGTGAACTCATTTTATGCACGAAAACTAACTTACGTAACAACGTTTATCAATTGAAGGATATTTTAAAATGTGTTTTGAGGTACTATCCAATGTGCTCCGCTTTATTCACAGATTTAATTAAAAGTTATTACGAGCAACATTAACTAGTACCTGAATGAAGTAGGAAAAACGATTTCATAAGTCTTTAACTTCTCTAATTATGAAGACAATGTTAGTTTTAGAAACTTTATTACAGGAAAGTGAAACGAAACCTATGGGATTTTAAGTGAATGCTTATTTTGAAGGTACTCATCAATTACATAACTGAAAAAGCAGGTTGAAATGTGCAAAAATGTTCCCAGTATTATGTTTTAAGAATTATACATTGAATCTAATTTTACCTAGCTTATACATTTACAAAATAATTTAGTCTCAGAATAAATAAAAAGATTAATAAATATCATTTTTATAATAGTATAATTATTTTAAATTTCGTATGATTCCCGTGAAGGATATAAACGCGATCAGAAGAGAAAGTTGCATTAAAAGAACTAAAATAACAACTAAAATTCAGTTTACTGACCTTCCCATTTTCCTATTTCGCGAATAAGTTGCTACGAATAAACAAAGTTTTGAGTGTACAGAAAAACAACACATACCAATCAATATCTTCACGCTCAGTCACACCACCATCCAGCGACAAAGAACGGAGTTCTGAAAACGCTTGTGACTAGAGCAGTGAGGGTATGTGATGAACATAGTTTACAGAATGAACTAGAAAATCTAAGGAAAACCTTTGTAAATAACGGCTACACCACAAGGATTGCGAATAATATATTAGCATGTCAAACTTCTTCCCGAGCAGCAACAAACCATGAACCAACAGCGCAAAAAATAGCAGTTCTACCCTATATTCAGAATGTCACTGATAAAATAGGGAGACTGCTCAGAAAAGTTGACATAAAACCTGTCTATAATACCTGTGAAAAATTATCAGGTATGCTGGTTCATGTTAAA
>JABFPB010004598.1:0-14652 GCA_022817645.1 Ceratoteleas bidentatus
TTGAGTGTTGGCAAGCAGAATCCGGAAGGCGCACTTTGGGTCCATCGCTTGCTCTTGGAGATGATCTGTCGAGAGGATCGACAGATTGGTTGTCGGCAGGGTTCGACGTGGTCGCCGAGCGGCGGACAATCTCATCCCAACTGGACCGGGGTTGAGCGACCGTGAGCGCGGCATTTGAGGCGGCAGAATTGTTTCGACGGACGCGGGCACGGATCTAGTCAGGACCCAGCCTAGAGCCATGTTCAGGGCGACGACAGCATAGCCAGGTACTGCCACTAACCCTGATTTGTTTCAAATATTATGATTCACATTAGATTAATTTATGATTCGAAATTTCCCACTTTTTCCTTCAATCCTATAAGTGGGTGTAAATTCATATTGGATTCAAATTCGATTCATCTAATGAATGGGATTTTCAACTTTATAAAAAAAATCTAATATCGTTGTTGTCACACGATTTTTGTGTAAAACTATAAATAAAGAAATCGACATTACAATTGAAATAGAAATATTATTTATTTAAATTACAAACCTTTTAAAATTCAAATTCAAATGAACACCCGATTTTGGTATGGTCCTATTTAGGCGTCTGATTTGGACACACCTTGGTCATGCTCTGTATAAGCTTTTTTAATATAAATATGTAAATATTACTTCTGTGGATTCCCACAAAAAAAAGTTTCTTTATTTTTGAAATTGAGTTAACTGCATTTTTGTTATTGTTTAAATAAAAAATATTTTTATTATAGAAACATTAAACACATTGATTTATGCGATCTTTCTACTTGTAAGCGCAAGTAGAAAAAAAACAGTTCAGTGCGAAATTCTTGCAAAAATAGGTTCTGAAATGTAAATATAAATGAAAATATGATGCAGTGACTTAACTGGTTTTGCAGGAACCCACAGATTTATTGTGTTCAATATCTTTTCCAATAATTTTTTTATTATTAAATAACTATTTGTTTAATTATTAATCAGTAATATTACACATTATATAATAATGAATTATATATATATATATATATATATCAATTGTATATATTTTGACATTTGATTCTTAATTACTAATTAATTAATTGATAATTGATTCTGCTATTATCAATTACACGTGTTTTATTTGACAGTTGCAAAATGTAACTAACATAAATAGTAGAAAGGTATACAAATTACAATTTTAATTATTTATATATTCTTAAAAAGCTCATCCAGAAGTTGTGCGCAGTCATTTAATGCATGACAAGGCGACTGTGTTTTGCGGGAAAATTCAAAAGACAACTTATGTACTTGATTGCTTTTCGTAATTTAGTGAATTGTTTTTCGTTATTTAGTAAATTATACTACATTAGTTGAATTCCTAATAATTCAAAGTTATTAAAATTGTTAATAAATTTCTGAAAATATTGATATTGTAGAAAATATTCTTACATTTCTATATTTTAAAAATCAAACATGTGCATTATTCAAAATTGTCAGTATTTTAATGTCCCTAGAAAAAAGAAAAATATAGTAAAAATATATTTCTAATATATTGCCATTTAACATATATTGACAATATATCGCCTATATATTTCCGATGTATTTCCAATATATGTTTTTTTCGTAAACATATATTGCCATATACTGCACCAATATATTTTCAATATATTTCCATTATATTGAAATATACTGAAAATATTTTTGTGCAGTATATTACAATATATCGGAATATTTTAGGACCATATTGCGCCAATATAATGTCAATATATTTTCCTTTTTACCAGGGGTTTTTAATTATATTTCTTAAGTCATAAAATATTGTAAATAATTAATGATAAAATTAATCTTTTAACAAATTTTTACTGCGTATTGTAATTAGTGACATAGCCAGCACAGGCAGTGCACCCAGAGGGTGCAATTCATCATCTCGTCAGATATAAAAGCTGGGTCACTGAAAATAAGCATGTCAATTTTCGATTAAATTACGAATAATCATTTGTTAACAATTAATTTTTCAATTTAATCACAAGCCATTGCGAGATAAATGTTTAATATTCAATTGAATCACGTATAATTAATAATTAAATTTTTTATAACAATTAAATAAAGATATATGAACAATTACAATGATTAATTTGAGACTAATTTGGATAAGATTTTTATCATATTCTTTCCATTAGTAACAAATTGTGATTATTCCAGGCGACATGTATTCTTCCGAACACTGCTTCAGTCGTTATCAGCTGGGGTAGATTCATTCGCAGAACCTGTCAATTCGCAATATATACCATGTAAGTGTGTTTCCATTGATTTATGATTTAGGACACACAATTTATTAACCTTCTTTTTAAGGTACTCGACAACATCTTGCTGCTGCCTTGCCATTGGGGACAATTTCTGATCTATATCTTAACTCCCACCTGGACATCGGCTGATTCTTGCTCATCATAAGCCATAAGGACAACCGAGCATCACGATGAAATTAGGCGAGTTTAAGTTAATTATTTGTTTATTATTAAACCCTTAAAAAAGTTTTGTTACAATAAAAAATTACCAAATTAAAAAGAATCGTTACTCGAAATAATTAGAACCAGCGAATTTTCTTATTATTACATTGTTAAAACATTACATTTCACTTGAAACTAAATAAATAAATTCTCAGAACTGGATTTGTTGCATGTTTCTTGTTAACTAATGTACCGCGATTTCGAAGTGGAAAAACAAAGGCAGTAAATTAATAAACAATATGTATTAATTGCAAACTTTTTTCTTTACAGTCCAGCATTCTCTTACATTCAGAGAATGTTTTAAAATCATTTTTAATTAGATAATTGATATGATGTCTGTAATAATTAGAATCACCTTAATTCCGTGGCAGCAGACTTGTCGTTTGGCCTTGAAGAAGCAAAGTAGTCGTTAATGCATTAAAATTAAAGAAAATAACAGATTTCGTTACAGAGGCTTTTTTTCTTAAAAAGAAAAAATTGGTATAATCAAATTAATCATTTTTGTCGATTCCGTGATTAGCAATTATCGGTTAAAATGTCAAATTTTCCTGAAAAAAGATGTATTTAATATATTCAACGTTACATGCGTTACTGCGCATATGTCTGTCCGAAACAGCATTGGCGCTTTTGCAACTTTTTTTTAGCAGCAGGACTATCTTCCCTTGAAAGTCAATCTGGTTTCCAATTTTTCTCTAATTGGCCCGGTGTAACACGTGTTTCTATTGGATTCAGTAGCCAAAGAAAAAACCTCTTGTTTTAAGATGTTTTTGGTTTGTGGCAAAGTGCCTTGAAGAAGATACTTCTTTCATCCTGATAGAACGAAGTGTAATATGCATATGTTGTAATAAATGAACATTTATACTTGAATTGTACGGTATACATATGGATACATAATATACATATCTTCTACATATATTCGATTTGTATAAATACAAAGTTCTATTAGGATAGTAGTTTATGATACTGAAACATAAAATTGACTAGGCTATTTTTTAAGGTACTCGCTGCTGCCTTGACTTCGCGGACTTGACCAGTATCTGGTTCACCTGCACCTCGACATATCGTCGATTTTTGCCGATGCAGGATGGTTCTGCAGGCCCTCTACCAGTGTTCTACTTGTACACTGACCTCACTGCTGCATTGTTTTTGAGGACAACTGTATATCAACATCGGCTGCACATCGGCTGCACAGACAACGAGACACCAAGCCAATATCCGGCCGGTGTCAATTCGGCCGGTACCTGGCTGCCCTGCAGTTCATCAGTGTTGAGGGTGAGGGTGGGTCAATGCAGTGGGGTCTTTGGGGCTGGATTTTTTTAATTTTGGGGGGATTAATCTTATTAGTTTTGCTGTTATTACTATTATTATTATTATTATTATTATTATTATTATTATTATTATTATTATTATTATTATTATTATTATTTGCGCGCATTTAATCGATCTCAAATTTTCTGAAAACTGACTACTGCCTCATTAGTCAATAGATACGGCCCACCTCGAAGTAATGTTAACAAAGTTCCGAGGTGGATTTCGGCCATAGCGGCAGGCCTGTGGTTTTTAGTGGGTGCGAGTCCCATATCACCGGAGAACGGGACGTCCCCGTGCCGGTGTGCATAACGCATTTTCCACAATAAAAAAAAATTATATGAAAAACTGACAAGTGTCTTATTAATCGAGACAGTGGCTCAGTTGGTAGAGATACCTTGCCTATGCTGGTATCTCTATGGTATCTCAATACCTTTCCATTATATTGAAATATATTGGTGCACTGTATGACAAAATATTGGAATATATTAGGAATATATTGCGCCGATATAATATTAAAATATTTGCCTTTTTACCAGGAGTAGAAGCAGTGAACAAATCGAACAAAATCGATTCCTTTAAGTTTTAATATATTTTTTTATTTCACAAAATAAGAATGGGGTTTACGTTGAGAATTACAAACAATACAACAAGACACAACACAAGAACAAATACATATATTACATATGGTAATGGAAATTATAAATTTTTACGCAGGATACGCCATTTTCTATGGCGCTCTTTGTGGCATACCAATTACGCCTGGATTGGCCTGCATTGTACCCTCTTAGTCCTGAAAATATAAAAATTGATATGTAGATTGACATGTTTTAAGTGATATTTCATTTTTTATGTCTGGTTAATTCCACGATATTTGAATTGAAAAATAATAATTTTTGCTTTTTTATAAATACGAAATCGGTCAACATTCAATCTTTCATAACAGAGATAGTTCCACTCCGTGTTATTTTGAGTTAACGGAGCTGAAATGTCAATAAATTTGTAAACAGGCTATAAAAGTTCCACGAATTTTTCTTTTGGAGGGATTTATTCAATTAATTGTCTTTTTTTGTTGTTAACCATTTTAGTAAGGGAGGATGGGATGAGAAAGCCACTTGAATTGTTGAGTACATTTCACGGTGTACACCAGTTAGATTTTCTAGGTGTTGAACTCCTTTTTGTTTTTCAAACAATATTGAAATGGCTTTTTTACCTCACTCTACCCTATCTAGTTAAATTATAATTTTGGGGGGAATATTTCATGGGGGGGAATAACATTTTAAATCTGTGGCGAGAAGGAAAACAAATTAACTGTGTTTTTTTTAAGATTTGATTTCTTTATGTTCAAGTGCTGATTGCATCATCTTTTAACAGTAAAATATAAATTATAGTAACAGTAAGATATAAATTAGCATATTTTAAATAAACAAAAAATAACTTTTGAATCCTCTAACAGAAATATCTGAAAATAGTGAAAAAGTCAGTTAATTGATTTTTCCTTCTTGCCACAGATATAATGATTGCATCTGACGAGATACTGCCAACATTTGTATCGGTTTTATTAATAATTTTTCTGTTTATTATTTTACTGGTCGAATTAAAACATCGACATTAATTTTTGGCGCAGATTTTCATTTTTGAAAATATTCGAAAATCTAATGCAACGGAGTTAGTGTATTTTTTTTATAAAAAAATAATACAATTTTTTAAATAATCGATCATAGTGAGACTCTGAACTTATGGGAGAATGTATAGGAGATTTGAAACATAACTTTCAACGTGGAATTTCAGCATAGTTTTAAAATTATAATTTTTGCCACATCGAAAACGAGCTTACTTTTTATCGTTTCAGTTAAGTATAAACAATTGATTTTTCCTCACTGTGAGGAAAAATATCGTACTTCACTTGTGGGAGAAGTAAAATGCTCCTCACTTGTAAAGTAATATACTTTACAAGTGAGGAGCATTATTTTATTATGGGAACGTGTAAAAAAAGTGAACAAAGCTCACTATGATCCTTGAATTTGAGATTAATTGTCAATTTTAGTTTAAGGAAGTGTGAACATTCTTCTGATCTTTTTTCCAAAATGTTCTTTATTAGAACAATGTTATTTGTCACTTCATATATTAATGTACTATTTATGAGTCATTTAATACTTTGATAGAACATCAATTTGACATATATCTATTATATGTATAATATACGTATATTATTTGTATATATCTTGTTCGTGTTCTATCGGGGTACTGTTACTACCTAAGACAATAAATACTATTTGTCTTAGGTACAAACAATATTTATTCTCTATCGAGCACAATACGTCAACCCGGTATCTTTAAATGTCGCACTCCTGCCATCTATCGACCACAATAACTCGCTGACAAAAGATTTGTTTTCGTTAAAATAATGATAAATATTGTTGATTCATGTCAGAAAAGTCTAGAATAACGGGAAAAACAATAGTTTTCAACTGTTTATAACTCTGAATTGTCGAACTGTTGATTTAAAAATATATTTGCCAGTCACTTGCTAATTATTGCCACGGCGGGCACTTTTCATGGCGCTGCGAGCGTTGCCGTGTTGGCGTATATTTAATAAATCTTAAAAAAACATATTCTTATTGCATAATAAAGTTGAAAATGAAAAACAAACATGTTGTTAATGCCGTGCAAACATCGGTCAAAAACTATTTGAAAGTAAATTTAATTCTGAATAAAATAGCGTTGAGAATAAAATGGATGGTAATTTTGTCAAAAGATATAGCATTTTCCCCGAAGCGGTGCGGCGCCACTCCAAGCCGTAGCGCATCGCGCTATGTGTATTCTGCGCTGCGCGACAGGACGCCGTAACAAATTCATGTTCTAACTTGCATTATAGCTACAAATGATTGAGTAAGTTAACAATTGGATTCTGCATAAGCAAAAAATAATCAATTGTGGTACGTTTTCATAATTATAATTCTGAAATTGATTTCGATTGAAAAGTCTGTTGTATTTAAAGTATGAAATAATAAATGTTTATATTACACTGTAAAAAAGAATATAAAATTACCTGCTAGATTTCGTTTTATATAACGTAAAAGTATACTCCAAAAGTGAACTGTGATGTAATTTTACAATCCGAGTAATTTTACAATACACTCTCAATGTAAAATTATTTGAAAACAATCAATTTTTAGGTTAGAAATATTATTATTATATATTTATTATTTATTTATTTACAGATATTTACAAATATTACATGTTCAGTGTAAATTTCAGCGTTTGATGAAATTTGTTCCTTATACTCCATCATTTGTTTTATAATTCGGTTGTAAAATTACATTACAAGTTGTAATTTTACAACCAGATTACACTGCGTGTAACGTAATTTTTCTCAACTGTTTTTACAGTTAAATATAGAAAAAGATTTCACCCACTATTGAAGGTATCTCGTTAGTAAAATCAATTTTAATCATTTTAGTTCTAGTTGTTATAAAATGTTTATTACATTTGTAAGCATAATTTAGCAAAGTTTCAGCTTCCTCAGCCATGCCAAAATCCAGATACTAAAATCCAAAGATTCGAACTGTGTCAATTTCTGTAATTACGGAGAAAATAATCTCATGATTTTTATAAAGAATTAATATATGAAAAAGACATTCACGAGGAATATGTTTATGAAAATTGAAGGGGTTTTACCGTACAGTTTTTGAGATATACGCGATTGAAATATACGATTCTTGAATGATTTCCAAGAATTCACTTTCCCAAGCTAAACTTTCGCAAGTCACGCCTTTGGGTCCCGTAAGAGTGCAGTTTTATTTGTAGTTTTTGAATAATTTCTTTGTGAAATTCAAAATATTAATGTTTTCCATACACCAACTAATTTAAACTACGTATTTACAAATAAATGTATGAATTTCTGTTATAAAGATATAGCACCCTAATGGCACCCTAAAGGCACCTTTACTGACGAGGTACCTTAAGGGCCACTTGAATATTATTTATTAAGATTTATTAAATATTAAAATTGTTATTTAAAAGTTCAATCATTGATGCGTACAATCGTGAAAATCTTAATAAAATCTTCCAATTCAGTTCTTAGATATGTATTTATTAAATAAAAATGTCTTAAAAATTAAATTGTTAATATCTTGTAAACCAAAATTTTTGTTCACAAATCGTTTTGGATTATTATTTTATATGATAAATACTATCGAATCAGCAATAATCAAAGTAAATTAAACAAATTTCGATTTCAGATGTCGGCGCTTTCAGAATTTTGACTCATATGTAATAAAACTGCAATAAACAACTATAAAACTATTTAATTACATATTTAACGTAAGCCGCGTTCTCACATCAAAGATTAACACTTGGAACATTAGTTTCTGTAATACTGTTAGTTTGACCTGTGGACATAACGACGTAGCAAACTGTGAGATTGAAAGGATCTAATTTGTTTAACAGATTCATTTGTAATCACATTTCATAAGTAAAATCAAGTTTGGTCGAATGACTATGGCAAGAGTGAGACCGAAAGAATTATTTACGCAGCACATTTCATACTAACCTCAAACATAATACTAACCTTAAACACAAATTCCAATAGTCTTTCGTTATTGTTTTGAGAAAGGAATGATTCAAATTTTAACATTCTATTTCATTTGTATTCTTTACCTATTGTTGTATCTAAATTAAGGTATTTCTCCCGTGAAGGGCTGTATAATTAAGGTGTATAATTAAAAAAGTAAAATATGTGTATTTTATTGAAACAAAATGATTTTTAAGCAATTTTGTTATGAAAAGTTTTTTTTCCACGCTAGAAATACGTTTTCAACTGATATTCTTACAAAATAATTAAATAATTAAGACTGTGACACAACACAGTAAAAAACATTAAGACACACGAAAAAGCGTCTTAATTCGTGAAAATTGTCTTAAATTAAGACGCAATATGTCTTAAATTAAGATGCAATGTCTTATTTTAAGACACTTTTTTAAGACGTCTTAAAAATGTCGACAAAAAGTGTCTGAAATTAAGACACTTGTTTTAGCGGTGTTATATTGGATAGCTTGATTTTCGACGAAAAAATATTACACGATAAATTCCGAAGTAAAAATAGGAACGAAGGATCGTTTGATGGTTAGACATTGTTAGTAAAAATTGACTAAAATTGTGCACACAACAATCAGTTAGATGTTCTTGAAATATTTTTATGTATTTCAAATATAATCATTACTCGATGAAAATTTGTAAATTTATGATGTACACAGTTTACCAGTGCGGCTCGACTATTTGTATACACTATCTACTTGAACTTATACAATTTTTAATCGCAACACTCCTATCCCCTAAATTACAACGCCGAATACATTTGCATAACAATTATAGAAATTGAATAAACAGACCATTTTCTCCACAAAATTTACAAAAATTATCAATTTATCAACAATTATTCAGATTGCTTACCTTGTCTTTCTTGGTATCTCCAGGCACCGTACTCCTCTTGGTAAATTCCTTGATATGAATAGCAGTCCATTATCCTTGAGAAATTGCTATAATCACTTCAACTTCCACAACCCGATCGACTGAACTGAATCGAAAAAACACCGAGTCGAAACAGTTTCAGCAAAAATAAGTCTTGAAAACCGAACGAAAATGAAAATTATTCACGGTCCCGGCTGATATGATACTTTGCGATTGTTATTTCGGAGCTAAGTTAACGATAGACTGGGCGATTCGTTAACTAACAACGGATACTTGTTGTCGGTCAAACGGTCACGGCCAATGTAGGCCGGTTGCTATGTGCACGGCTATTTAAGACAATCCTCATTGTAGCTAGGGATGATAATAGCGGTTTCGGAACCAGGAACGAAAAGGTCCTTTGGAGGGGGAAGCGACGTGATTCGTGGACGTAACTTTTCGTAGATAAAAACGTTTGTCATTAGCGTTCTAGGATTTTTGAGGCGGAAATAATCGTCGATAATTTGTAAACAATATCCGAAGTTATCAATGTTCATGATATCGTAACTGGATAAGCATTGTTGGAATTATGATGTAAATAGTTCTTCAGTGCAGCAACTCTTCAAATAATTTTTTCATTCATAAAAAATATATCTTATGAAAGATATGTAAACGTACACGAAAAAAAGTTTACTAAATTTTTAAATAACGGATAGAAAAAGAGTACTGTATGTAAGATATAAGGTATACGAAAAGTCTTCAATTTTTGCGACCTTTATATTTATATGTTAGAATTGTTCATATTTTTATCAAAATTTTTCATGAACCGTATTTGAAACTTCTTTATAACTTGCAAATAGTATTCTTTTTCTATACTTTATTAAAAATTTAGTACACTTTTTTCTCCGCGTAAAATTGTATATACAATCTTATGCGATGTCTCATACGACGTGGCCAGTGAAAGAAATAGCGGGAAACTTTATATCAAATTGTATGTAAAATTATAAATATTTACGTACATGCCATTTTAAGTAAAAACTTAGAGAAGATATTCTGTAAAATAATATACGATTTCTCATAATTGAGACATAATTTCTTATATAAAAAATTATATAAAATTTTACATAAGAACTTTTAGGTAGGGAAATATTCATGAATAACGATAATTTATCAGGAATCGAAAAGCATCACCCCCTAAAGCTATTTTTTGGAACGATGAGAAATTCACTTTCCAAAGGAGGAAAAATTGAAAAAGGGGATATTAAAAGCGGTTTCTGACTTACAACGAATTTTTGGGGATACTGAAAGTCGGAGTGATCGTGCGGTTTGAGGGAAACAGTAGTTCGCATCGAATTACTCTGGGCGGTTCAGTTTTCATTGGTAATGGCGAATTAGCTTGAAAATTAATTCCAACTCAAGTAATTGGATGAGACGTGTGAATCTGAACTGAATAACCCAATAATAAATTATGAATTGTTAGAGAATGATATTCAATAAATGTGGGCCTCGGGGCCAGGCTTTAAGCGTAGAAAAGGATGTGTAACGGATAATTTGAGAGAAATTCAGTTGGCTTAAATAAAAGATTAAAAATAAAATAAGTTTTTATTGAATTTTAAGGTATATATAACTTGGAAATAAAGAGCTACCGAATATTTGGTAGCTCTTGACTCAGATGTGACTTGATGTGACTCAGAAATGCAACCTATTTTTTTACAGCTGCAGTAAGAGTTTAATTTACTTCAAACAAATCTCTCAGAATAAAAAAATGAATTTTTTGATATACAAATGGAAATTAAATATTTAGTTACTATTCTTCTTTGTAAATACTACTTTTCTATGTTGCTTTAATTTATTTAAACTATCCTTTCATAAAGATTTAATTTTGAAATAATGTTGAGCATTTTATGTATCTATATTTTAAAAAACTTCAACTCATTATCTGTTTTGATTTTGTTACAATTTTTTACGATGCTTAATTTTCGTGATATTGTCAAAATATCAATTTTTCCGTTTAAGCGAAAACTTCATATTAATAAATTTTCAACCAGTTTTAGATTAAAGTGTACACTCAGGGAACAGTTTGTTTGATTCAAATAAATGTCGTATTCGTATACGAACCTAATAAATTTATCATTTGATCGAAATAAAGATTTCTTTGATTAAAAAAATGATTTATTTAAAATAAATAAATAATTTATTTAAAATAAATAAATAATTTATTTGACCCAAATACAATATATGTATAATAGGTTCGTATACGAATACGACATTTATTTGAGTCAAATAAACTGTTCTCTGTGTGTATACACATTCATGTGACAATTTCACAGCTTGAATATGACATATAAAATTGAATAATTAAAATAGTTAAAACAAGTGAATCAACGTTACTTTAAATATATCTAAACCTTTCTAACACTGATATTGTCTTTTAAAAATTTGTTAAGCATTATATTTATCAACATTTACTTAAAAAGGCTTTTAATATATTAAAGCTTGACGCATTAAAGAACAATTAAAAAGTATTAGCATGAATTGTATTAAGTGCTTCCCGATAATACGTTTTGTTTTTAAAGAACAATGAGTGGCGCTTAATTGATATCCCGCAGCCTGAAAATGTCCCGCAGCCTGAACTTAATGGTGGTCCCGCAACCGCACGGTTTATCGTATTGTTTACGATAAACGTGCTGGAAATAGAACAATAGGACGCCATCTTGAAGACCTTAATGGTTGTCCCGCAGCCGCAAGTCTTGCGGTTGCGGGACCACCATTAAGGCCTTCAAGATGGCGTCCTATTGTTCTATTTCCAGCTCGTTTATCGTAAACAATACTTAAAACTTCCACGTTTACGCATATTTTAACACTGAGAAAGCTAATTCGTAAAAGCTACGAAAAATGCGTACACTTTACGAGATATATCGTAAAGGCTGCGAAAAATTCGTACACTTTACGATATATATCGTAAAAGGTACGAAGTTTTCGCAACTTTTACGAATTAGTTTTCTCAGTGAAGAATAGTTTCAAATTTCACCAGATGCAGCTAGTTACTCTGCTTTCAAAGCATAGCAGTTTCGAAGACCGCAGTAATAAAAATTACAAAATAAAATTCAAGCATTGCGTATTTTTAAGAGGTGCTTTTAATATAAATGAAATTCCCTGAAATTCTACGATGTTTTTTGGTTATACGCTCCGATATTTAATTCGAAAAACGTTGGTTTTGCGGCCGTGAACTTGAGTTAATGGTTAAGTTTCAATTTAATTTCAATTTTATACTTTTGTTAATAAATTATTAACAAAATTTTAACGATCAAGTCAAGCGATACACTGAGAAAAATATTCTATGAAAAATTATTAGAATTCCAGTAAATTTTACCATATCATATAGGAGTCGCGAAGTATCGTATCCCATTTTGACAAATTTATTATATCTTCAAAGGAGACATTACTACAAGTTACAATAAATTTTACTATATCTGGGAAAAATTCTTCGAAGTCATACTAATTTTGTTCAGAGGAAAGGATACGAAAGGGCGACTCCTAAATGATATGGTAAAATTTACTCAAATATTTTTCTCAGTGTATACACCTTGGTATTAGCTCAAAGCTTATATAAAATTTTCCTAAGAAAAGAAGGTTTATTATTTTAATTAGAAATGGTTTTCATATAAAAATTGGTTAAATGTAATATTTCAATGGAGTTCATATGTTTTCTGGAAAATAAAATTTAATTTTAGTAAAAAGATTCAACTATAGCGAAATTTTCTAGAGGGTGTACAAATTGCGGCAGTTCATGCCGGAAGTCACGTATTTCCAACAACAAAACTGTTTTCTCATCAATTTTGATGAAATATATATTTTCATCACTAAATAAATATATGTTCTGAAAAATGCTATTTTTTCCACGTTTTTCCAACGAAGGAACTATTTCGAAATGAAAATCGTTAGGCATTTATTTTACAGAACCCTAACAGCAGAAGGTAAATTAAAAATAGATAGTATGTATATTCTGCAGAGATTGAGTGCAGAAATGTTTGGGGACTTGAGTGGAAATTAGGTATATTTAGGTAATCGAGGAGCAAGTTCAAATCGGCGGTTTGGCGCGAAAAAATTAGTGATCGACTGTTGATTTGTTGACCAGAGCGAGATTCAGCGTAAAAATCGCGTATTTTGAACTAACTGTCGACTATTTTCAATGGCAAATATTCAACCCTGAAAAAAAAACCTACGTTGGATTAAGTAAATTTCACTTGATTCAAGTAGAAAATATTCTCAAATACGTTTGAGAATATTTTTCACTTATGATATCTCAATAAGGGCCTGATCAGGATGTAACGCAAGGTAAAGGTTGGGGCCCGATAAGGCACGCCTTATAAGGCATCGTTATTATGGCATAATTATGCCCTTAGAATTCTACCTAGCAAGGCTGTAATCAGGCCTTGATCGGGAAGCCTACAAGGCCTGTCTTATTAGGCCCTAACAAAAGGATCACTTTCTAATTTATGTATGATCAAAAATTGATTATACATAAATTTTGTATACATAAAACGGTAAATCACTTCGCTTATTTCGCGACAAGATTTACAAAAACTAGTTTGATTCTTATTTTCTATGCAAACACTAAACCTAAAGACATTCCTCGTAGGGTATAATACCGGTACATTCATCAAAAATAGTTGAATTCCATATTCATTAATTTAAATTATTCAATATTTAACAATATTGAATATAAGCCAAACGAAGTGCTTTCACATGTTACAAGAGTTTTTATATCAATCATTTAATCGGAAGAATGGAAATACGTTCGAATAACAACATTATTTTACATCGAAACAGAGTTAAGGAACAACGGGTAATTTCGTTCTTTTTTTTACGGAGAATTATAAAGTCGATTAAATGATGTCATTATGGGTACATTAGGAAGAGTCGTTGATCACTCGCGCGGGATTTCTTTCGGCAGTAATCGAACGGCGATAGATTATTCTGATCTAATAAATCATTGCTCAATCAATAATCGTACAAATGTGCAAATAAACGTGGTAATAGAGTTATTTTCCGCGATCCGTTTGCAGGCAAAAAGTCCGACCCGGTGTTATTTACGGAATGATCCTTTAGTTTCCGGTATATCCAGTTTTCCTTTCGCGAATGTCACGACACCCGGTGCACAAGTGATCAAAACATTTAATTATGCGCGTGCTTCATCATTCGAGAAAATCGATTGTGCGGAAGGACGATCGAGTTCATCACCATCATCGATTGGTCAGAAGGTGTTATTAACAGCCTAGTTACTCATGGGCTCATTTACTAACAATTATTTGTTAATTACTGGTCACATTAAATAAAGGCAGTGACTATTCGCACCCATCTTCACGGGCACGGGACACGGGTCACGGGTTCACGGGTTCACGGGTCTAG
>JABFPB010004599.1:0-14653 GCA_022817645.1 Ceratoteleas bidentatus
AAATGAATTCCATTTAATTCTAATGAATGCCGAATTTGGCTACAAATCCAATTCTTTTCTATTCATTTCTATTCCAATTTTTTTGCTGGGGAGTATTGTTTCCTGGAATGTTTAATTTTACATATTGGGACTAAGGAAAAAAGAGTTTAAAAGTAAAAGTAATTATTTATTATACCATGTATTATTACATAACATAAACTATATAATGTGCAGTTTATTTTATATAGTATGTTATACTTTCCAACCTAGTTCTTGTTAAAATATTTTTAAAAGGTGTTTCTTTAATTTATCGTTTGGACAATGATTCATTAAATATATAGACTATTTGTAAAATAAACTTTTAAAACGAAAAAATGAAATGTTAATAAAAATTTGCAATAATAAAGTTGTAATAATAAAAATTGCAAGTCAGTGATTGTATAAATATCCGATTTCATGAAAGAAACGTGTAGAATATGGGCTTTTTGTTTAAAATCTCATAAAATGTACCAAGAAACGTCGACTTCAAGGTTCCTTTCAAACATATGTTCCAAAAATTCTTTTGACAATTGACCTTAAACCGGGAAAGATATATTCAACTAAGACGAAAAAATGGTTTATGTAAATTCCATGAGTTTATGCAAATTCCAGGTTTCTATGCTCAGATTAAAAAACATTTTTTTAGTTTGTTTGAAAAGTTCTATGCGGCTCGGGCAATTACTTTTTAGTTGAAAGTATATACCGCAGGAAATAATAATCGCCAGTAAAAATAATGTTTTTCGTCACATTTCTTATGAAATGAGGTTAGGGAGGTTAATGTTCAAAATCCAGCTCTATTTCAAATATATTTCAATAGGCTGAAAAAATTAATAGGTACATCCAAGGGCATTTTTCACATGTTTGCTTTTATGTATTTATGAGTTATTGGTTGAGATACAAAAAGTTCCCCATAAAGGAATTTCCCTTCTGTACGTTATTTTACCTTTCTTTATTACTGATTAAATTACATTTACATAATTACCTTTATACTTTTAATGCGTTTAAACTCTGAGTTTAAGAATCTAGTTCATGTTTTTTTCTAATGAGCACTTTTAGATTTTTCGTAAAGTGTTTTTTTAAATGTTCAAAAAATAATACAAACGAAACAAAACAAAAAATATTATTTTTAATAACTTTACTTATATATATAATTGTAATATAAAGTGATATTAGCCCATTGATTTAGATGAGCTGAAATGGCACCTTTCTAAAATGGAACCTTCTTCCACAGGCGTCGATGCAATAAATATTTTGACTTAAACTTTTGAAAATTATTTCGTCTGCAATATTCATCTATCACTCGTTCATTATAAAAGCTTACTTTTTATTTACACTAGTGATAAAAACGTTGTCCTATTTTCTGAACAATGAGAATGATTAACGTTCCATAATCGCGCAACTAAGTTATTTGCATTATAAAAGCACACTGGATCAGTAGTGTACACAAAGTAGGAAAAACACACTGAAATAACACGGGCTTATTGTGTTTCAACAAGCTGCACTGTTAATTCAGCTAGCACCTCGCAAAGTGATAACTACAATAACCATAATAAGAAGCCAGCAGTTTAAAACAGTTCGACTACAAATCGCACCATTTTATCCAATCGAATTTCCCTCGAAATATTCGGAGAAACAATCATTATGCGAAATCGATAAATTACAATTATGCAAATCGCAACGTTGCAAAATTGAAACTAAAACTAGCGTCTACAGGATCCACACCGTTTATCTGTATTTATTTTCATTTTTCGTCCACTTTCCAGCCCATTCCGTAAAACTTCTTTTTTCAACGCCAACGATAATAAATAATGCATAAATGCCATCACAAGTTAACGTCAGTCTCAACTTTGAACGCTCTGAATATAAACTTTAATTCTAATTATAAAGTAGCGCGTTTTTTTCCATAGTCACAACGTATATGGACAGAAATATATTTTGTATGTATATTTAGTGTATATTTAGTGTGACCAAAGGTTGAATATTTTGAACGTTTTTTAAAATAAAAATTCTGCACGAGTGAAGTCAACTTCGAAAATGGTTCATATTTCATAATGAGGCTTTAAATGCGTGACTGAATGGATCAGACATTTTACATCTACGAATCTGTTTCATCGATACATTTCTAATGCTGAACATATTAATTTATTACAGAATGTATAAGTTTGATATTAGCATACGAAACGTAATATGTTCAAATATACTACTTAACATTTAACACTTAATTCATTAATTGATGCGAAACATTTTTAATAGACGACCTTTTTGCCTATAGTGTAGTTTTGATAAGAGAATGGTTTGAGTTCGCCAGCAGCTATTGCACCTATTACTGTAACCTGTGTAAAGACGTCAGAATGGCTATAAAACAGTGTTTAGTTTGTTACATTTATCGACAAAACGAGAAACATTTATTTCTATGAATGAGAAGCGTACATTTTTTATCGTCTCTTGTTTGTACATTTTGATGAAAGTAAAGGAATAAAAAAAGTTCGTCAAAATAGGCCAAAATCAGCTGCCTAATTTGTTTAATGAAGCATGTAAAATTTTATTTTGTTGAATGATTAACAGTTTTTATCAAACTGATAAAAATTGTCTGAATTTTCAAATTGTTTGCACGTCAAAATTTTATATATTATATATTTCAATATTCTGGATTGTTCAAAAATAATTTTTGATAGAAAATGTTGGCGTATTATACATTTGAAATATGTAAGTATAATGGTCATGTAATGTACATATATAGAGTACATACATATAATATAAATATATAGAGATATACTTATTTGATTAACTTTACTACTATTCATTTTTTATCATATTTCAAATTAAAACCATTTTACCAGAATTTAATACAATTATTTCATAATTTCATAATACGATGAAGAGCTAAAACGTTGCAAAGTTTATTTCACATATCTAACAAAAATACCATACATTCATTTAAATATCAAAAACTTCTGTGAAATCGTCAAAAATTGTAGAAAACTTACCCTGGACTATTCGGTCCATTCGGACTGAAATTTCCCGGGATGAGACTCGCAGTGTCGGGCTTCATATCTAGAGGACTTTGTGGGCCCATCGAGGACATGGACACATTGCTGTTATCCATATTCAGCCCTGAAACAAAAAACGAAACATAAGTCCTGTTGTTCCAGTCATTTTTTCCTTCTTTTAACTGCCTATACAATAAATCAAACGAAAGCGAAAATTTACTCGCTCATATATCAACCCTGCAATCCGTTTTACGTTTCGCGAAATAAAAATGTACTACTTCGAGGTGGACTTTCGCGAAATCGGGTCTTTTCGCGGCCCACGTTGGGCGCCAATTCCGGACAAACGGAGTGTCTGAAGTAGCGGTGCCTCGGCATTTTCCTCGGGATGGATTGAACAATACAAACTATATTTAATTATAGCGCCCGAAGGCTCGAAAAACTCGATCGCACTTTGCGTGTTCCGAGCGCTTCCGGTAGACGTCGTGTTTACACCGCGGGCTTTTATTCCGAAAAAGTGTCTTTCAAAACAATCTGCCGGGAACGAAAGGGCACCTTTGCACGAGTTTGGTAAAAATAACTCGACTGTTTTTTTATTTCGGGAGAGGATCTTGGGATCAACTTATGGCATTTTGTACGTTCCGAGAGATTTGTCAGTGCCAAGGAATTTTCGCTTGTGTACTTTTGCGAGATGGAAAGATAATAATGGTAATGAAGTTTGGAGGAATATCAAGTTGAGATTGGGAGGCATATTTTTCAGTTAAAAACAAAGTGTTCAAAGGTTGATAAAAAGGTTTTGAGTTAAAGAAGTTCATTACAGAAAAGAAAAAGTAGAAAAATAGTTCAGCTTTTGAAAATCTCTGAGAAATACGTCCAGTTTTTAAGTAAACATTGAAATAATTTACAATAATAACGACATTTAAAATAAGTTGGATGAGATGTTTTAGGTTTAGCATTAGAAATTATTAAGAATGTTCTTAAATTCTAAAGTGACTGAAGTTATAAGGTTCGCGAAAAATCGTTTGACTGACATCACCGACTGAACATTTCATCGTCAACCCAAAACGCAAAACGCAAACCAGTTTTTTCCCGGGAGTTGCATCCTTCAGCGAAATCGTTTTCACTTTCTACCGATTGAACCCAAACAGGCCTTGTTTGTTTCGAGGACGGATTCCTTTTCTGCGCGGAAAACGAGTCCCTTTGTCGGGTTTGGAGGACGCGTTCGGTGAAAAATCGGCGTTCCCGGAAGTGCCCGGAAAAGCCCATTGAATAGTCCATTTTTTCCGCCGAGATTATGCGTTGTTAATGAAATAAAGGGCCGACTGAAAGAGGCGTCGTTTCTTCCACGAACGAATAAAAGTGTTTGCTTTTGTCGCGCCGGGTCTCATTCGATAGCATTCTTACGAAACGCATACGGCAAAGCAATTTTTCTCGTGGCATTGCACCTTGTGTCCGAGCATGTTTATCTCGGATTTTGGCTCGCTTAAGCGAATTGCGTTCTATTTTCTCGAAGGAGGAAAGTATGGGGACGACTTGTTGAGTAAGCGTATTGGTTTTATAAGCGGAAAAAGAGGCAATCAGTTTAAACTGCTGGGAAAAGTGGGTGGGTAAATAAAGAATGGCCAACGATATAAATGGTAATGATTTGATTTGTTTAACTTTAAGGTTAAACCGAATTATTGGCAAATGGAAAAGTTTAATTAAATTATGGAGAAAAGGGATGGTGATGTCGAATGGAGCTGAAGTAATGTTGCTGGTAACGGTATTCAACTTTAAAGTCTGATCTGTGGTTCTTTTTGCGTGGAATAAAAAATTGAAAGGCACGTAAATTGTTCTCTACGAGCGAAGAGGGTCTACGAAGAAAGTGAAAATCATATTCTAAAAAGGGAAGCCGTTTTTTGTTGCACCGCTTTTACGGTACAAGGAAAATCTCTTTGCGGCGACACGAATTTATTTTTAGACGCGAATCCTTCTTTGAAAAATTAATAGGCAGAGTGTCAAATATTTTTTATATGATTAAAAATGAAATCTTACAAATATTTATAGGGTTTTTTTATAAATTTACTTTCAAAGTTAACTTATAATTTTTTAAGTAATTTTTTCATGGTCATTTGTTGGGAAAATGTGAGAAAATTAACTGGATCAAAGAACAAAACAATTTGAGCATTATGCGTTTCCTGTTTGCGATTGACATCAGATATGGTGGCACGCGCTTCTTTTCGAGTACGAAAATAGAGGCGCAACGTGTACCGAATCGCTCCGGGAATCGCCCGGGATAAGAACGGTTCGCCAATTCCGAACGATTCGGCAATTCGGGCGAACGTACTCGGGAAATTCGTACTTCTGCTGTTTCGCGAATGTCCCAAGTGCGAAACTACTTACGAAACTTTGCTCGCGAAGTTGCTATACAAAGTATCGAATTAAATGTGGAACAAAAGTTGCTTCTCGAATCTAGAGCCGAGATTTCGTCGTCGGCAAAATATTAAATATTCAGTCGAGGTTGCCGCAATTAATGCATTTTGCGCGGGAAAGAAACTGGCGAAGTTTCGTGTAATAAACCACTGAAACTAAGGAATGTGGAGACAAATAATTATATTCGTAGAAAAATCCTTTGGTTCAAGGAAACCGTCAGAAGAATCGGGGATTTTAAGTTTGTCGAAGAGTACACTCAGAGAACAGATTATTTGATTCAAATAAATGTCGTATTGGTATACGAACCTAATAAATTTACCATTTGATTCAAATAAAGATTTCTTTGATTTAAATAAATAATTTATTTAAAACAAATGAAATTTATTTAATATAAATAAATAATGTATTTGATCCAAATAAAATATTTAATAGGTTAGTTTACAAATATGATATTTATTTCAATTAAATAAACTGTTCTCTAAATGTAGCTAAACTTAGAATCGAAAATTATATCTAGCAATTTTTTTAATCTCGCATCCTTTTCCAACATAATCTTCCAATAATTTCCCTGCTTGTAAGAAAGAATAATTTTCCCATCTTGCAAAGTTGCTTCGGACCGATGATAAAGCGCGTGGCGCTGGAATCGATAACGGCCGGCAGACTAGAGATTAACCTTGCATACATTATCCAAAGCTCATATTTCTTGGATCATTTTCTCGCAGATATATCCTTTACGCAAAATCCTTCACCTACGACTTATCGCGGCGTCACACCTGGATCAATATTTGCGTCCGAACGCTGTGAATTTAGCAGCTGTTCCGCTCGTTTCACGATCACGAATCGGCGTCAAATCTGCCGGCGCCGAATATTTCCGCCGAAAACCGGACTCCCGACTGGCGTTCGCGAAATACGCTGTTTTTGCGCCGGTCATCGCGAAGGCGTGATTTGTTATTATAAACAATGTCGCCGGCTCATTAAAAGCGACGTAAGTGGGTCACGGAAATTTAATTTCGGCCGGCCGCCCCGATATCGAAAATACGAAAACAGCGCGCGTTTCAATTAACTTTCCATGCGGCGCTGCTAACTGATTAACACTTGTTGTCAGATGGCGATTGGCTGAAAAACAAGCAGGGCGAAAATTACAAAGGTGTCCGGCAGTTTGGTGAAATTTAATTAGGCGCGGGAAAAGCAGTCGCATTTTGTGTTGGCGATTAAGGGAAAAGCCGTGCAAAAAATTGGCATTTCGCGTGCCGCGCGCGAATTTACATTTAGATTGAGTCGCGAATCCTGAAGTCGCGTGAGAAGGCGCCGATTATTTGTATCAAGATCGTATGCGAGTCGACCGGCAAGTGGCGAAAGGGTTCTGGAGGCGAAGACGTTGCCGGATGTAGTTGAGGAAATGTCGGGTAGAGGTCGAGAATATATAACTGTTGTTTGGTTGGGTTTTTTCATTGTACCAGGGGGAAAATGTACTGTAAATTGTGCTAAAACATTTAGCAATATAAAGTAAGTTAACCTTAATTGGACAATGTCAAATTCGAAAGTTATATACATGTGTTATGCAATGTGGAAATAGACCGCTCAAATGGAAGATTTGGCAAGAAAGATATGAAATAAACATTTAAGTTACTGTAGATATAGTGTAATGGAAAAGTTAACTTCCAACAAAGATTTGCAATTATATTGGATTCAGTTAGGCTTGAAGTAAAGGTAAACAGAAGGTGACCTAATGTAAAGGTAAACAGAAGTTGACCTAATGTAAAGGTAAACAGAAGGTGACCTAATGTAAAGGTAAACAGAATTTGACCTAATGTTTATTTAGAATTGCATTAGGTCAGAAATTAGATCGAATAAAGTTAAATGATAATTGTTTTCGTTGAAATATGGATATAATTAAGTATCAAAACAGTTTCTTAATAATGATTCCCAAAATTAATGGATTTGGAAAAGTAAAGTCAGACTTAAGGAAAGTAAAGGTCAAAAACGAATTCCATTTCGATTCCTCCATTGCGTTTAGATGTGTAGATTAGAATTTTCCCACGCCACATTGCAATCCCCAAATGAGTAATATCGACCCAATTTGAGTATAAAAATTAAATATAGCAACGTTGATTTGAATTAATCTTCCCAGATATATCTTAATTAACAAAGATGTAACACGTCAAAACAAAATGGCGTCGTAATCTATCATCTAATTTGATAGGCACACCCCAGAAAACAAACTACCTACACAAACTTGATTTATTAATCTAATTAATAACATCTAGTCTGAAAAAGAAAATTCTCATATTGCGAAAATTACATTCAAGTAATTATCTTCAACTTAATACAGAACATTCCTCACAAAAGAATGTCATTGCCTTTTAAATGTACAACAAATGAATCATCTCAGATGTTTACATTTACAATAAAAATAACTCATCTTCAATAAGAAATCTAAGGTCTTTGTTCGGTTTCATTTTCATGAAATCTTCCTATGAAATGAATTTCCTATCTTTTCAATAGGAAAGTCCCTTAAGACAGTCAAAACAAAATCGACACTATTATCAACAATTTCTAATTAAAAAAATGCAATCCATTCAATGGTACCGATCTTTATTTTATTCTATATACTTGTTTCATTTATTCAATACATCTAATCTATATTTATTTCATTTATTTAACAATTTTGGCCCGAAATTCAACTTTTAAATTCAAATTTTGCAATTCCTTTCTGACTTTCCTTTAACCTCAAAATTGTCATTGATCAAAATGTTATTCCTGCGAAACCGACCTAAACGAGACTTAAATAGCGTCCCAAAAGTAACCTCGGCTCAATTTGTGCAGATATAATTATTCGCAGCCGCGAAAGAATGCGTTTGATTTACGTTCGAACTCTCGAAAGGCTCCGATGCGACGAGCGGCTGCCGCAGAAGCGACGCGGATTCTCTCGGCTCGAAAGACATTTCGTCGAGTGAGACCCTGACATTTGAAGCCGCACGATCGATGCAGTATCGTTCCATCCACATTTCCGACTCGCGCCCACAATCCCCGCGCGATTGATTAACAACTCGCGCGCCTAATTAATGATCGCACGTCTGCGGCGCTAAAGTAGTTAACGCGACGCTTAAAAGTGTCCGGTCATCGTGAGAATCGAGGCAAGCAGGGTACAAGATGTGCAATTACACTTTTTTAGGCCATTTGGCATGCACGACTTTTTACCAGACAATTTTTAATTCAACCGTTGTCGCTTTTTGAGGCAAAGCTAATTAATAGCAAAATTGCAGGATGTGGCGTAAAATAAGGGGAATGTTAGACATTAGAGTGTCAGTTTTTGGGGTGTTTCTTTGGATATGAAGAATTCTTCTTTTTCAGGGAGGTTTGAAGGTTAAGAATTCCTTGAACAGTTTCATCTGGATTGCTTAGTTTTAAATGAAGAAAATAATTAAATGAAGAGGTGAAGAATTAAATACAAAATACGAATTAAATAAAAAATAAGAATTAAAGAAAAGTTCTTGTTGTGTAATTTATTGTACTTTTCAAAAATTTATCGTATGTAATGAGAATTTGTTTTATGTCCATAATTTTGTGATGAAAATCATTATCTGATTCACAACATGACTCTTAGGTTGTCAATTGAACTTTTGATTTTTCACAACTTTCTTGCTCTATTTTTAATATATTATGTACAAAATCAAAATAAGTTGTTAGTCTGTTCACTCGTTTCTTAACTGAAATGCATTATCTTACATTGTTAAATGTATAAATAGTAATAAAATGATTGTATTTGAACTCTTAACCGTAGAAAGTTTGAACGTTTCTACGGTTCAAACAATTCAGAGTTCAGTTGCGATTATTTGATTATCATTCACATATGTTACAATCATTTTAATGAATTTCATATTAGTTATGAACTGATGAACATTTTCTTTGCAATCCTTAGATCGTAAACAATTATACTTTACTCCTGCATTTTTATATTTTTATTCAAAAATTTAAGTTTTATTAAAAAAATCAGCCGAAACAGATTTGTCCCCGAATGTACCAATTTAAACTTTTTTAATTTCCGAACTTTTCAAGGATACAAGGAAATTTCGTTTGGAAGTGTTCGTGGATCTGTTATGTCATCGATCGGTATTATTCGCGCGATTGTACTTTTATCGGACATGTTTGTCAGACGTGGGCTATATGCTAATGCAATTTCCTTTATGTTGTCTGTTTATTTATTCGCGTCGATTGCACGCATTTCGAAACGAACTTTCAGGATTAACTAACGAGGAAACTTCTCGACGAGCGAACGTGCCTCATCGTCGAGAAAGTCGCTTTTAGGGGTGTGACGAATCAGCGATGAAATACGCGAAATCTCGAAGGAGGTTGAACGAAATTTGGCGATAAGATGGTATCTGCGAAGGGAACGACGCTTTATGGGCTGTCGCTTTTTTCTTACAGTTTTAAATCGGCGGGAAAGTAATTTTAATTTTTACGAAACTCAAATGAAATGGAGGGGCATTTCGTAATTGGCTTCGCAGATAAACACTGACTCACTTTCTTTGTGAATTAACAATTTACTTCGCATTTCGAAATATTTTACTGATTGATTGTTTTCGAATTATTTTTTTAATCATTTGATTTCGATATTAAGTGACAAAATGTCATGGAATTTGTAATAAAATTTGTAATAAAAAGAATCAGTAACATACTTTTCTGGTAATAAGACTGGATCTTTTGTCAAAGCATTTTATGGATTCCAATCACTGTGTTTTCCCCGTTAAAATTTTCCCACTTTTTATAATTCGAGGAAAAGCGGCAATTGCGATCCGGAAGTGATTATGTAAAGACAGAAATTAACTTATTTTGACATTTACCAGTCGCCGTTTTATTAATATGACGAATGGAATTATAAAGTTCAATGCTAAAGTAATAAACAGTAATCGTTCATCAATCACGACCACTTTTTGCAATTATTTCGCAAAGACACATTCCAACATCGCGAATTACAAATCGACTTCCGAGTTCGCAAAGGTGAAATCTAATTCTCCAGTCGGATCAGCAAAGAGCGGAAAAAAATGTTCGCTGACTTTTTTTAATTTATCAGTGCATCAAAACAAATAGGTCGTTAACTCGACATTCCCGGACTGCAATTTCAGCGGATTACGCGACAGTTTCAATAACAATCAATCCCATTTGAGATTTCATTGGAAACGACAAATCACGGTTGACTGTCGCTACAACTGTCTTCGTAATGTTTAAAATAACATCGGCTGCTTAGTATTCCTTTTGCAGAAGTGTACCGATTCTGAAATATCAATACTGCATTCTTAAAAATAATATATTCATTGTAAGAAAGCTATCTTCTAAACATCGATATGCTTCTTTGAAAAAGATTTCCAGTAATGTAAAGAATATCTCGCTGAAGAAGAATAGCTCGTTGAAATGTAAATTTTTTTTATATTAAACGTGGAATGGAAATAGTGTTAATAAGCGGAGAATTAGCATATTCCACTTATGATAACCGGACAATTTTAAGAGTGTGCAAATATTAATTTCTAGTTTAAATCCTAATTTCAAAATTTATTTAACACGAATTATTTTCACATGCCCAGAAAACTCTGAAAAAGTTATTGCAAACTTGTTGAATAGAATTTATTTAATTTCCAAACACCGTTTTGAAAAATAAATACATTTTCTCACAATATTATTATTCTTTGTAAATTCTTTGAACTTTGTAGTGAAAAAATGTGGAAAACAAAATATTTTTTGAAAAAAACGAAGAAATTAAAAATAAAAGGACTGACAAGATTGTGCAATTTTCTCGCAGCAATTATTACAAGCGCAGAAATCTCATTTCAACTGAAACCGAGATCGCGCTGCCCAATTTGCCGGCTCGCGCGCGCATGTGCGCGAATGACACATATGCACGCGTATCTTTTGTGCGGCTCGAGTCTCAAGGTCCGCCTTTAACGACTCATGTTGGTCGATTAGATCTCGCGTCTCGCCGTTGCCACGGTGCAACAAAGTTAGCGAACTTGCGGATACACGTTACGCAAGAGACTCAGAAGGTCGCCTCTTTCCAGCCGGTTCGCCAAATATTTTTGCCGTAAACTTCCCCATATTCGGCGCACCAAATCGGTGCGAACTATACGCCTCTTGGAAAATAAAAATTACCTTTCAAAAAGGAGAAATAATTTACGCCATTATACGAGTACATTAATATTTTAATTAAAATATTATTGTATTGTAAAATTATTTTATTGTATTGTAAAATTAATTTAATATATAATAGTCTATTAAATTTAATGTGCGGTATATGAAATGAATTTACAATACGTTTTTGAAAAAAAGATTCCAAACAGTATCTTGATTTCGTGGATTTTTTAGCAGTTTAGTACTAATTGTGAAAAGCTAGGTAAAATTGGATAAGTAAATCCAAGCATTTACTTATCCAATTTAAGGATTGGATGATTCCACACGTTATACTCCGATCGCAGCCAATTTCGATCCATTTTTATTGGGGTAGATATAGGAAGAGTAAAAACGAAGTGTAAAATAGAGAGAGAAAGAAAAAGTAATAACTAAAAATGACATTTGCAATAATTGTTTAATCATGGTAAGTAAAGCGTAAAATTTAAATGGCACACGACGCTGCGGATTAATGACTCGCGGTATCTCCGAGACGGGAACGCCTCGGCGGTAAGGTCGCCCGATGGTCACGTTGCGATCATCACGCGTGGAAAATTCTCTCACGAGAGAGCGTTCGTGTTCTAATGATGTCTCATCGGTGAAAGGTTGGCCGAACGTTCCCTGAATTACGTTCGTATTGCGCGCGTTTTATGCAATGCATGACATTTTTCGAGGTTATATAGTATTTTTATTGTTCCACTGCCCATTTGTCTGATCAGACAGATTCTAACCTCGAAACACAGAAATAAGAGAAAATCCTGAATCGACAAACCTAACCCGTTCGTGTTCTATATCAACAAATTGGTATTTCGTACATAGGGCACAAAGTAGGTTTTTCGTACCAAGGGCGCAAAGTAGGTTTTTCGTACCAAGGGCGCAAAGTAGGTTTTTCGTCCGTGGCGCGAACGATATTTTTTTCTTAATCGATTTTTTTCATAATCGGAACGCGACTTTTTTTCGGGCCGCGAAATATTATTTCAATGCTGAATCGATACAGTCACTCGCGTTGCCTTCCTGGGAACGGCTGCGGTGATTGTGCGGTGTACGCATAATCTCAGCACGTGAGAACATCGTTAACTTGTAATTTTAGAAACGCAAGGAAACGTAATGACATTTTTGTCATTCGTCATTCTCGGGGACGTTGCTTTTTGAATTTCCGGCGGCCATTTTCGACACATTCGTTTTCCCGCGGCTAACGGTTGTTTTCTGCTTTTTCCACGTCGGGATTATTAACCGAGTCATGATTAACTGATAAGCAAAAATTATATTTTCATCCGTGAATGCGTCCTTTCACCCTTAAAGTGGCAGGCATTTTTTATTTAATATTAACTCATTCTAACTCCCCTAAAAAAGTATTTAAAACCGACGTAAAGTATTTACTCTCATTTTACGGTTTAAGTTAATTTTCAAGTAGAAATAAAAAAAATTATAGCGAAAGTGACAATTTTAATAAATTTACTTGAATGTCATTCCACCGCAAAATTATGCTTTTACAGAGTTGAAAATAAAATATTTCAAAGAAAATTTACAGTGTTAAAAATGAAAATAAGACTTTTTTAATAATTCAAAAGTCTTGAATGATCTCTTAAAAAATATGTCGCTGCAAAATTTGCAAATCGACCGATCGCAGGGAATCCGAGCATAAATCAACACAGCAATAAAATCGATTGTAAATTAAACAATCCGGTTATTTATCCATCCACCGTGCGACCCAATTCGTAAGTCCAACAGTCCCGCCTTTTTCCCGGCAGATGTCAAACACTTTGTCAAAACTGCCGCGCGACGTCGCCCAAACAAACCCCACCTGACTCACACCCACACTGCAAACAATCCCGGTATATTAAAGATTTGACAATCGCACTATTTCCAGCGCACGTTAAATCAAGTTTTCGTCATGCCACCGCCTAATGCCATGTACAATTTCTTCGATTCTATGCTTTCCTCTGCATCGAAGAACATAAATTGCGAGACATTACAAGCGCCATGCAGTGTGGCTGAAAAACCGTTTCACCGGACGAACTAGGTGAAATGCAATGCATGATCGGCACGATAAAAAACCGATGCAATTAGGATAATGGAGAATCAGAATTTTCCAATTTATCAAAATATGATAGATTGGAAAAAAGATCGAAGCATTTGATTTGATTCGTTCTGAGCTACGTCTTTCTAAACAGAAAGTGTTTTGGGTATAATAATATATATAGTCGACTGATGGGATTCTTTATTTTAAATTTGTCTTCTTTTTATGTTGAAATATTAAGCATTTTTAATTGGCTCCATTTTCATTCTGATGATGGGTTCAGACATCCTAAAATGTATAAAATTGTCTTCAAGTGAGACATTAGTTCTATTTTTACAGTCACTTCCGTCTGGAGAACCGGAAACTGGAACGTTCCAGAAACTGAATGAGGGATGGGGTCGAATATGATTTCGGATTCGCGAGCCTAATTCATCGACTCCATTTTCGTTCCTACGTCTTAATGAAGCAAATCACGTAGCACGAATAGAGAAACAGGATATGGTGGCTGCGGAATACGTTAAAATTCAATTTTGAATTCGGTTTAAGCTGGTCGACGTAATGGGCGGAATTGCACAATCTCGTACATTTCGACTTTGTACGAGGAATTATCTTGCGATTACAGGCAAATGAGGAACAGTCGAAAAAATGACAGATTGAAGCCATTCTCCCACGAAATTTAATCTCCCACGGAATTGGAAAACTTTATGCAAACTTGATTAAAACTTTGAATTTCTCTTAGAATGAGTTTTTTTAGCTATAATATACTGATTTATTAAATATTTGTGTTATAAAAGAACAATTTGGTGTAAACAAAATTGTTTTTTTATAAACGATAGTACCTAGTTTCTTCATGATATCTGGTACATTTTCAAACGTTTTTTCAACCCAATATAAATCTAAATATTAATTTCGAAAGCCAATTTTGATTTCTGAACAGAATTATTGGCTCGGAATGTCTATAATGTCACCTTTAAGGTAGTAGTACACTGAAAAAACTAACCTAAAAATTCGTTTTGAATGAAAATGATTCCTTTTAAATGAAAAGGATTCCTTTTCT
>JABFPB010004600.1:0-14655 GCA_022817645.1 Ceratoteleas bidentatus
AAAACATATATGGCCCATATATGAAAATGACAAAATCATATAGGGCGATTTATGGAATGGTTGGAAACGTATACGCCCTTATACGGCCATATATAAAACATATGGCCATATACGGACCATTTATGTTTTGTCACTTATTTCCATATATGTCTGGTATTTGCATATATGGTTTCAGTATTTCCATATATTATAAATTTTAAGATTTCAGAAAATTAAAATGAAATAAGTGACAAAACATATATGCTCCATATATGGCCATATATGATTTTGTCATTTTCATATTCGGGCCATATGTTTCATTTTTACTAAGGTTGTCAGGAGCCATGACTGTCAGGAAGTCAACATCACGATTATATTTAATCAAATGAATATTATTTTGTAATCATTAACAAACATTACCGTTGACAAATATTTACTTTTTATTTAGACTTAGAAGACTCATATTGTGCCGAAAAAAATATAATGATATTGGAACATTATATGTATGAGCGAATGTGATATGAATATCATACTACCAAGTTAGGATGTGGCTTGCCTTATCATAACCTAATAAGGCCTTGATCATGTTAACCTCATCCAATGATGTGGCATTCTAACCAAAACCTAATTAGGCGATGATCAGGTTGCCATATCATAACCACAAAATTGCCTGGTTAGGGCCTGATTATTTATCCTGATGAGGTCCTGATGAGGCATACCACATCAGGGCCACACCGGTTCCAACTGTTACATTCGACTCAGTGCCTCATTGGAATACTTCTTAAGGGCCTCGTATGGTTTTGATCAGGAATCCTTTTGCCACATCAATTTCTGATTAGGTCCACACGTCTGATGCGGCATGCCACATTACATTTTCTACTAGGGAAACTATATATTAGAAAGTAAAGACAAAATGATCAATTGACAAATATTCACATTTACTATATTCAATCCCATGATTTCAAACCGTCTTAATTCTGCAACAAATAATTAGATAACTCGCCTTATTTAAGTTACAGTCGTATTCCTTTCTTCCGTCCCTTTTACTTGCAACGTTATAATCCCGTCCCATTTAAATATTGACATAATCGCTCGCTGTCAACTATAAATATTTACTGATTAAACAGTTCGGCACGGCGTTAATCAATATCGAGCCCGTAATTCATACCCCGAGTACTTTACGGATAACTTTATTCGGTGCGATAATTTACGCTGATACTTTGAACAAATTTGAACGTTGCGCTACATTATTTCCGCGACTCGGTACGCCCATTTCGGTTCGCGCGCGAATTCGCTTATTGATCTTGTAATGCGTCGTCCGTACAAAAATAAAATGTCACACTGCCAAAAAAATGCCGCGACGCGATTGATTTGTGAACGCGCGTCACGTCGGCGAGGCGTCTCGAGGCGAAATCGCCGATTCTTCGCTGATTTATGCGACTCGTTTGTTTTCTGATCCAACTAGCGCCTTCCAAAGTTGTCGGCGTTTTCCGTCGGTGGCGAGCTTACGCGCAAAATCCTTGAAGCCGAGCGTCGACACCCGCGAATTCCAATGCACTTTTCTGTAGGAGCGAAGCGCGCAGCTACGTGAAACACGTTGAAATCAAGAGAACTCCCGCTTCTTCGTTACGATTCGGACGCGAGCGACTGACGATGTAAGCGATTGTCCATTATCGGAAGTCGAAACTGTGTTGTTTCGGTCGCACCAGAAACTTTCGAGTCAGTCCAAGAGAAACTTTTTTACGGCAATGTTAGTTAGAATTAGTTCGAACAATGACATAAATATTTTTCGACATTTAATTGCAGAAGAATAATTTCATCGAATTGACTTGATTATTTACAGTGAATATTTTTTAATTTTAATTTGCAGTTGTTTTATCTTTAATTCGGTTAAAACATTCACATTATTAACTACGATTACGATATGGGTTTCTTGTTAGATGTAGGTAAGTAGTGGGTCATAAATTTGTGTCACAATACCTTAACTGAACATAGGACCTAGGCGCGATTTTGTTGCGTTGGTAGACCTGCAAACCGACGGCCATTACTACTGGCACCTGCCACTTCTTCGATTGCCGTGAAGTCTTCAAAAAAGCGGGTCCCAAGGAACAACGTTGAGGTCACGTTCGAGACGCGAAATAATAGGGTGCATTCAGACGCAACGGTTCCGAGTTGTCCATCGCTCGATCAACGCCGAACAGGCTCTTATTGACACGTTGCTCCCAGGAGATTCAATATACCTGGGTCATTATTTTAATTCGATTAACGGGTTTGTTCATTACCTTGGTTCGATTATTTTGTATTGTAAACAAAGACGCCAAAATTGGTATCCGATTACATTGCTTTTTGCGATGTCGAAGTGCAACGCTATTCTTCGAACCTGGTGGAAAGAATGCTTTTTCAAGTCCAATAGCTCGCAGTGTAATGATGATAATAAGACAACCTAATTTATTCCCAGATTCATACGCTCTTTTTTATTATTCTGCAATAATTGGATTGCTTTAGCTCAATTATTATAAAACGCAAAATAATGTTAACTTGTACGACGGTTGACTGCGCCAAATGCGACTTGTCTATCGAATGCAACGGCATTCGCTAATTATTGGTCGTGAAGATGCAGTAAGACGAGATAACGGTCGACACTTTCTTAAACAATTTAATTTCCGAAAAGTGAAAATTCGAATCGGCGCTTCAATTAAGATCGAGTTAAGATTAACGTCTAATTAGACGATTTTGCCTCGTTAATGCAATTAGGGGACCGAAACAATTTATTAATTCCTTGCGTTTCAGCCGGGATGCTACTTTGAGGAGGAACTGGTTAGAAAAAAGACCGCCATTGTCTGTCGAGGTTTTTGCAAATTGCACGAATAATTAGTCGCTTCGGCTCGGGGACGCGGGCAATGCGTTTAATATAAATTCTTCGGCGGAAATTTCCAGTCGCACACGGCCAAATGAAATTCACTTTGTTGTCAATTGTAATTCGACCACGTTGTTTTCTCGCTAACCGCGGACGAAAGTACGCGGTGCCTCCATTCCTATCCCGGCATTTTTGCAATACTTTCGTCAACAAATTGCATTTTCGATAGTTAATTGCCATTTGAGATTTTCCCAACAAGAAATTAATTACTGATTTTATGTTTATTATCTAAAATTATGTAATTTCTGGATATATTTTAATTAAAAACTATTTGTATTAACTATTCAGACATAACATTTACATTATTTATTATTTTTTATTTCTATCAAGAAATTGGAATAGTCCTACTAAGTATCATAACTTAGTTAAATAACCTAAGTTAAAAGCGCTTCTAAAAAATATCTAAAAAGAAGCACTTTAACAAACATCATTTAAATTCTACAATACCATTTCTCCCGAAACCCACAAAACCGTCTTCGCAGTCACCTTATCGAATCATTAGACCCTGCTTTCGCTCTTACCTCTGCGCATCCCCACCACCCGCTCCTAATCCACCGATGAAACGCGAGCACGCCTTTTTTTCGTTCGTTCGCTCCGCCAAAAAAACCGACCCACCGCCAGGGGTAATTTAAAATAATATCGACCGGCCAAAAAATAAATGACCCGCGGAATTAATTTACCCCGTACGCGCCACGAAATCAAAGTCAATTACGCGTCGTGTTTCCCTCGGTCGCCAATCCGGCCCACCGGAGCAGCTTCTCCGTTCGTTTTCTCGTCCTCTTCGACGGGCATTTTTCATTTTTTGTCGCGCGCCTTTTTTTCTTCCATTGTCCTCATCGTCGTCGATGCTTTATTGCACGATTCGCTTTATCAATGCGCGCACGGCGGAAACGCCGGCATTGTATCGCGATTAAGCGACAGGGCAACGTTGGATTCCGCGGCGGAATTATGACGAGCGCCCGGGCGACGTATTTATGAGCGCGCTGAACGATATTAGACCGGCGCGGAGCTGACGGTGCCTGCCAGCGTAGGTACGGACAAGCGTTCGTTGTGCGCCATTAGCGCGAGTAATTTATGTCGCGGCTCGCCACCCTGTTATACCTACTCGAGAAAAGGACTCCTTTTTTTCGTCGACGCCGCGCGCTCTCTCTCTCTCTCTCCCTCTTACGTTTACGGCGAACGAGTGGCATGAATAAAGTCCCGGCTTAATTATCCTCGCGGGCATAAAAACGCACGACGATTGTCAATTTAATCGATAAATTGTAATTTGTAAATTAGCCGTTTTATTGGCGCTCGTCCTTTTGTAACAATCGCGCGGACGCGCTTTGAATAACGAAGGGGCGACCGAGGAACGAAAATAATCATAACGAAAGGAACGGCCTGAGATACAAATTTAACGCGCGATGATACGGCATGATAAATGTGCGGTAAATTGCGTTAAATGTTGTTAAATATTATTGGTGGATATTGTTTCTCGTGGTGCGATAAAGTGTACGAAGGAGCACTGTTGTTATTAAAAATCGGTGTCACGTGTAGAGCCGTATTACGTGTTCAAAGTGATGCAATGTGAACAAAAAGGTAGTCTAATTTCAACGCATTGAATTCATTTCAATAAATGAATACTTAAGTGGCAGGTTTTAGTGAATCGGGGAATCGGGGCCGAGATCGGTACGTTTGGGTCAAAATAATTTTGTTCTTTCTAAATTAGTTCGATTTGCATAAATTATGACATATTTGTTGTTATTCGTATGCGAAAAACGCTCGAGTCAAGCACAGCGGTTACTTTTGTTGAAAATAAGTGTAGCAGCTCGTACAATATTTTGTCCGTTGTAAAAGCCCCGCTGATAAAATTACGATTACTAGACACTTCGAGTCGCAACAAAAAGGTTGTTTTTGCGTTAATCGGTATGATAATAGTGACACTTACATAACGCAATAATAAATTGCCGCACTTAAAAATGTAACAACTCGTTACAACTGGTTTTCGACAAGTAATTGAAGAGATAAAACATACAAGCCAGCTATGTACTTCTTAAAATGATTAAACGATAAATAAAATGGCAAAGTCAATAATAGAAATCATATGAAATATTTCAACGGTCACGGTTTGAACTCGTCGTTGAAATGCTTAAGAGGTATACGTGTGAACCACCCTTGTACAATTAGTAGTGTCTTTTCCGAGATATTTATCGGTGTCTTTTCTGTACAAACATTTTCTTATAAGGCGTTATTCGTGTCCTTTGTGTCGCAGCATCTTTCGGTGAGATACTCGCTCTTTTGTACTCTTTAAAATAATGTTCGTCGATAATAAAATGCAATTATTCACTCGGATTTTATTACTCGCCGAACTACAATTTGATTAACTTTTTATCCACCAATGAGATCCACTCATTCATTTGCAAAAATGCACCTCATCGCTAGCCTGAAAAAACAGAAAACCAGCTCAATTAATTGCCGTTGCATCGCTTAATCAATTGTTACTTTAATAAACGTTTATTAAACATTTCGAGCGCCGTACACTCGAGCGGCAAAGTTTATGTTCTGTTACAGTAATTTCGACGTCGACGCCGATGATGCATCTTGATTCCTCGTAAAATACTTTAAACGCGCCGTATATCTAATGTGAGCAATCTTGGTGGTGGCACAGTTCTTAATAACAAGTTCCGCCGAGATGAAACCGGGGGCCTTTATTAAAGCTAGTAATACACCCCGGTTCCGTCCATTCCTCGGGAACAGGTTTGCTCTAGGAGTCGTCCGCGGCATTGCCGTTAATTCTATTTACGAGCCGGTTAGCGTCTACTCGCGTATTACGCGCATCACACCAGCGGTTCCGATTCCGCAACGCGTCCGCGTAAATTGATTGCAAATGGCAGATTAGAAACGCGAGCCCGGTAGCGCCGTTGGGGACACCATAATGAACTCGTATCGCTATCTTTTATCACGCGCATTAATATTGCCATAAAATGCTGATAACGCGCCCGTACGCCGATAGTCGCGTATTTAGGACACGTCGAAGTCGACTCTAGATTTCGGCGGTAATTTTGTCGCAAAACTTTTCGGGCGACGTCGAACATAGCGATTTCGAACCTGCAAAAAGTTTGCTCGCGAAAAAAGGTCGAACTCGGGCGGTCGCAAATGTAAACAAACGTTATGAATAACTCGCGGCCGGCGCGACGGCGATCGTATTTCAAAGCGCGCCATTGAAAGTGCAATGCGTAATTGCGCAAAGATTTGAAAAGTTCTGCTACAAATACGTTGCCTTGAGAGTTAACAACCGAAGATAGTATTACAGGTTTGCATTGCCGCGTAAGACGATTCCAGTGAGGAGACCTCGGTAATTTGGCTGCGCCGGCAATAAAACAACCGCGTCTACCTCAAAGGCACGTTTCACCAAAAAGAGAGGTACGCGCCGAGCTTAGTCCCTTTGCTCGAAATCGGAATCCCGCCAGCGCTCATAATCGAGAACCGTTGGACTTTTTTTTCGTCGCTGCTATTTGTCTTTTTTATGTGTTGCCGGAAAAAGTCATAAAATCGACCGCTCTATCCACAATGGACAGCGGTTTCGAGAACGCGCGCGCTACCTCGGGCTGGTTGGACCGATCGTCAGTTCATCAACGATCCTCGACGTCTTAACTTCGATTGGAATGTTACACCCATTTTTTTCACGTTGCGCGCTAACGTGTTCATCCGTGCCGACGTCCCAGCGACACCCAGTGACAGTGTGCCGCGACAATTTCGCCGCTTTGCCGTCGGCCATCAGCAACGTTTGACACGAGCGCGAACCAAACGGGTTTCGCAAACGAGATTCGGATCGCGCGCCGCCCGAGCGATAATCGGTATCGTGCTCGGGCTTTGTTTCAGTCCGAATCCCGTGGCGCTGCGCATGCGTACGCGAGCGTTTGGGTGGTCCATAATGCGAAACACCTCGCCGACAGTGGTAACCCGATTCCTCGCGCCATAAGTCATGCCAGGACCGCGCGCCGCCGAAACGAGATAAACCTTAATTAATGCCGGGCAATTGGGACACCCCCGCGGTGGGACACTGCCGGCAATGTCGATACAAGAAAGACCGTCGCGCCGTCAGCGCCAATGCGCCGTTTTTTCCGCTGAATTAATGAGAAATCGGCGCCCCGGCGTTTTCCGTTAGTCCTCGGATTGCTCCCACGTTTGTTTCGGTGCGACGGTCGATCGGTAACGAGGATTGACTGAGGATCGCGCGACTGTTTGCCGAGGGTTCCCGCGAAATACGACGGTCGCAGTGTAAACCAGTTAGCGTGCCACCCCAGGGCACTTGCGAGCGCGACCGGGCGCTTTTATAGCGTCGATCCGTCTGCGCGCGGCATAACGAGTTCGTGACTCGACATAATACGATAAACCCCTAACGCGTCGCGCGGTAGCCTCGGCAGCGGGGCCAATCTTCGCGCGACTTCTTTGTCGGCGCGACACGCGTGCTATCGATTTTCGCGTCTTCGGCTGCTCGTTTTGCGTCAGGCTATCGCGGCCCGGTATCCGGCGGCTTTAAACGCTTTCTGGCCGGCGCACTTTTTCTTTTCTTTGATCGATTAGCCGGCATAATACGCGGCCGGGACGCGTCCTTATCTCGCACGTCGGGGAGCCCTCTGGTGCGGCAAACTGCTCTCGAATTAAGCGCGCTGGTTAAAGTGCGTTCGAGGCAAAACCAGCCGGGTTATTGAATAACGATGAGCCGCCCCTCGGCGATGTCTGGCCAAACTCCCGCGGCGGGACCTTGGCGCGCCAAATTTGTCCCACGATTTCGCAAACCAACGGACGAGCCATTTTTAGGCGAACTTTCCCCTGGAAAGCGCCGGGCTAGATGGCGCGCGGATAAGGCGGACGCAATTACGCCGGTCGTATTTTTGCCGGGGTGAATAAAACGAATTAGGTCGCGCGTCATACATCAGACCCACGTGTCCCGCGGTAACAACACCATTGTCCCGCGTGTAAGCGACACACGCGTGGAGCGAGAGGCGCGCTGACGGAGCGGCGCGTGCGCGCTTTACAGCCGTGAGCCACAAAGAACACGGACATAAACATTGTCGAAAGATACGCACACGGAGTCGCGCCGGTACGTACGTACGGGATCGAGATGGACGGTGCCAATCGTATGCTAATAGAGCCGCCTTATATCTCTTTTATCGGCCAACCGGGGAAAGGGAGCCGCGTGCTCTGGGATTGCGATTGACGACGCGGTCCGATGATCGCACGATCGTAACATCGGGATCAAGGTCACGCGAAATTACACACGCCCGAGATTGATAACCATTTGATGAGTCCGCGCCGAGGCCTGGTATTTGCTGAAGCGGATCCTTCGAAGTTCTTACGGCTGCTCCCACAGACACCGGCGCGGAGATTGATGCTGTCACAGACACGAATCGGGGTTTGCGAAATGCCGGGAGTTTCTTTTCTCGTAAGCCAATTTCGTTGTTCGACAGCTCCAGGATGTCGCTTATTTCGTAGCCAGGTGAACTTCCGAATGGAACTACCGCGGTCTCGGTTGCATCGGGGCGTGGGGTGCTAACGTTTTTGCGTAGCACTGAAAGAGGAATTAATATGCAGCCTTCCAGAATGTACTGTGATTCCGAGGGAAAAATTGTCCGGGTAAACAGCCGAGCTCGTGAACCCGTAAATAGGAAAGTTTCGTTAAGATTCGAAACTGTATTACGAAGCCGATATTATATTGTACCTTAGGACGTCATCGGAACTTGTTTCGATGGTTTATGGGTCAAGAAAGCCGGACGCATACCGACCCGCGCTCCCTCGAGTCTTATTCTTTTTGACCGCAGCCAGTTTCGAGCAAAATGAAAAAAACGTCGCTTTTTAATCAGCCCGAAATTTCATTCACTGCAACTGATCGCGCTCATTCGATACCGACACCTGTCCCCGTACGCAAATGCTGGGTCGTAATCACGATCTCATTATCCAGGCAAAAAGGAACGAACAAAATCCGGCTAAATAATAATTAACTGTGAAAATTTGTCAATAGCGGCCGCTATTGGACCGATAGTTGGTCCGATAAATTGGACCGATAGTCCAGCGTCTCGCTGGAATTAAAAAGCGATTGCGCGATAAGTGCGCGCACTTTTTCAGTCGGCGCGATAAATTTCCATAGCGGCGCGTCGCGCGTGATGTCATAATTGAGCGCAAAGACAAATAATTGGCGTTTACGATCAAGTACGTCCATCATTGGCATCCCCACTCGCGCGGCGCCGCTCTTCAGGGCCCGTCCCCTACCTGACCCAAGCCGAGTCATGGCCGAGTGATCGACGAGATCCGCGCCGGTTAATTTGTTTCCGCGCATAAATCTCCCGCGGATCGGCGTATTTGAATCTCGTCGATTACGTTGATCGCGACGCCCTTTTTCTCAAATGACCATGCACGATCGTAAATTTCACATGCTCATGCTTGTTTCCTCAAAATCCGGCTCTCGTGATCGACGCGGGTACACCTTTGTATCCATTGGCCTAATTTTTTCCCCGAGCTAGTGTAATTTCCAATCGAACGTCCGCCCGACCGGTTGGCGTTTGATATTTCGTGCCAGCATCGTATCACCAATCGTAATCGGCCTGACGCAGCTGCATTTACACCCTTCAATTTCAACGAGTACTCCAGACTTGCGTAATAGTAGATGATTTGCTGGCAAATGGTAGTCGTATGCTCGATTCCGCGAGACTTTTTGATCTCTTGCATGATCCTTCGCATTAATCGCTTATTATCGATTTCAAATTATACTATTATAACGTCTCACGGCGAACTCGTTCCGCGGAACCTGTTAAGAAGAAAATAATTGCGCTTTTATTTTCCCGGCCATTTGCGCCGAGGAAAAAACGATCCTGCGCATTTTCCGTGCGGACCTCTCATGTCACGAGCTCGTGAGCGCCGCGGAAAAACGTATGCCATTATTATTACTGCCGCCACATCCTCTGTCGCGACGATTTTTCCCCCGCTCTTCCGCGAGCACCTTGTTGCGTTACTGCAAAAACGAGGTGTCGATTTCGAAAGTATCACGTGGACGTAATTGCTGATCGATACGGCCCGTGTGCGTCGCTTCCGGAGCCGTTTTCTTTGTGTGCGCGGTCACACGCGAACACGTAATCGGACAAAGCGAGTAAATCATTCCCATATCAAGAGTCGGCACGAATGCCGCGTAATGAAATACGCTCGTTTCAGTGGCCGTAATGAAAAATTAACCGACCGTCACTGGAGCCAGCGATCGCTAATTAAATATCGCCGCGAATTTTCGCCCGCACGAAATGCCCCGTCTGGCCGAGCGGAACGCGCCTCGGAACGTCGTTAAGTCGCGTGAAAAGCGGCTCCTGGCGCCGTGCGCTGCGGTCGCTAATGAGTCTAGCGGTTCGAGAAAACGCGCGGACGTATCGAAAAATGGCGTGCGCTGTTTATGCGCGCCCTTTCGCCGGCCAGATAAGGAGCCGAGCGGCGCGCGGCATTATCAGCACGCGCCACCCTTGTGTGCCTACTAAATCTGCGAAATAACTGCAGAACGCCGCGACGCGTCTCAGCGTGCATGGCTGCGCGGCTTGCACGGCGGAAGGCAAATTTTAATGGTGTTTGCCGAACGCCTCTTAGCGGACGCTCCTCTTTTTGTCCGCCTTTGAGCGTCGCATTCCACGCTCCCACTCTCGGGGGGTTAGGTAGCTGTTCATTACCGCGTAATGCCCATTTTTATTTCCGAGGAGCCCGCTTTTTTATAGCTCCAGGAGCTTTGTGTGTCGAGCGACGAGGTTTCGCCGTCAGATCGTTATATTCTGCCAAGAACATCAGTGTATCGCATCGACATCACCGTAGGTTTTCGCCGATCATACCGATTTGAATGGAACCCGGGGTCGCGGGGCGAAAGAAAGGTGATTGTTTATGGAGTTACGTCTCGGCCTGGTAAACGATTTGACATTTACGTCAAAGAGCACGTGGCATGATTTTTGCTTCTGAAAAAGGTGTTCGCGTTGACCAATGGTCGCTCGGACGGGAACTTATTCTGCGATAAAGCACTGCGCCGATAAAAGCCGGAAAATTTATTAAGTATGAAAAAAGAAGAAAAGTCAGTCGGCATTGCAACTGCATAATTTACTGCCGCGCCAGTGTATCACGCGTGATAACTTGCTGAGTTGACGCGAGACATTACTATAAAGATGTCAATATCGGGCCTTAGGGCGTTACTCAACGTATAAAAGCGTTGTACTTTATTCGTGAAATGAACTTGACAAACGGGTCGAATGAATTCGTCGGACGTGGCACGGGCGTCATGCGCTGAGAAACGCGACGGAAAAGAAACTCGCGGCCCTTGCCAGTGAGAGTGCCTTGCGAACGCTCCGCGCAATCGACTCGCGGGCCCTCATTAAGTGCCGCGCGAAATGCACCACCGGGGGCGAAATAACAGCGAGGCGGCGCGCACGTTTAGCAGAGAAGACACTGAATAAAATGTGTCCTCGTTTCGAGATAATGCGCATGGAATCGTCGATCTAAAAGGGGTGGGGTTGGGGCGAATGTGAGAAAGGGGCGCAAAGCGCGATACGTTACTTCTTCGGTCACAATATTGAGTGCGACTTGGTCTGCCGAGATTTAGGTAACCCCGCGCAGGGGGACGGGGTCGAATATATATGGCTCCCGTACCGGATCGCAAACCGAAGGGGTGAGTTCGCGTGAAATTATTCGCCCGGAACCGATACGGACTTTATTAGGACTGGCTGCGCCAATTTCTTTCGCCGTTTCGAATACACTTGCCACGCTTCCGGGTTCCGCATCCGTTTTTGCGCTCAATTTGCGCGCAACTTCTTATCAGTATGCTAATAATAAATGGCAACGGTGTGTATCGAGATTATTTTATTTTGAACTAACTATTAGGTTTTTATTACACGTCACTTCGTTTTGCACAACGAGTTCGAAACCGTGGTACACTTTTCGTGGAGCGATATAGCGTAAGTGTTACAGGACCGACTGAGTCTGAAGATTGTTTATTTAAGCCACTTGCAAGTAGCGGATTGGACGGTGAAGAAACGTTATGCATGCATAATTTAGAGTATCCTGCTACCGACCGCTAACAGGGCTCGTCGTTGCATTCGCAGTTATCCGGAAAAACAAAGCTCGTTGTAGGAGGCCCCTGAAATTAAGTGCAAAAGAAAATCGCTGGACAACTGCGCAAGCGTTGCTGGGAATTTTTGCCCAGCAACGGCTCATTACGACGATTTTACGAATTGTAAATGTCGAGACCTCGGCCGCATGGACAATACTCCCGGCCATTAAGTCAAGCGGCGTCCCGATACCAATAATTTTTGCGGTTAAACGTTTAAATTGCTACACGATCACGGCGATTCTCCGGACGGTAATATAATATTGGGTAAAAAACGGCGCGGCGCGCTCGGTGCATGAGTCCTTGTCACGTCTTTAAGTGCCTTTTGCGAATGCACAAGCGCGCCGAGCGTCGAATAACGCGCAGTTATTTCGTAATTTCAGGTTCATTTGGGGTACTAAATTGAAAAGCATTGTTAAATTATTAGTTACGTGCGACGGTGTTGTGTTATCGACGAAGATGCCGATCAATTTTTTCGCGCGACTGCAAGAATTGAAATTGCCCCCTGATAAACATGTTCCGAGACATTTTTTCGAACCGGCAAGACGTTATCCTGATAAGCGTCATGATCGATGCCCGTAATTATAAGATCGCACAACCTGCCAAGCCTTAATGCCAAGCTATAAATAAATCATTGTGTCATGTGTGAATTCCCGCGTTGCCGAGCTCATTTTCCAAGCGCTTTTCTTCATTGCCTTACAAACCTTAAGCAAACTTACATAAGTGAGCGGAAAATTGATTTATTTGTGTTGCTTGGCCATGAGAGGACAAGTTCCATCTGCCTGGAATCGCGACGTTCAATCTGCCGCATCCCCACGAGGCCAGTTTTTCCATGTTTCATCATCCGGCAAGAAATTTCTCTCGTGAGGAAAAACTCGCATTAACCCATCGTGCGAAATGTTTACCGAGCGAAAAAGCGATGATCAGCGCAAAAAGAACGATCATTTTTGCTTGTGTTTGAAACAATCAATACTTGTCCTGTATGATTAATCCGTAAAATCAATTTGCATGTCCTCCTTTAAAGCATTGGTGGTAAAGATAACGAGAGATAAATTGCAAGTTAATGTCGCGTTCGGCGAGAGTCGTTGAGACACGAAATTACGTAGTACGGAATTACGCGCTTTTTTCTACACCCTATGTAATCGGGAACTGGCTTGGCATCGGGAAGGGCTAATTTACGCGTCGTGGCATCCGAGAAGAAAAGACCGGATGAGATCGGCCGAAGTCTGCCGGCGTGTAGGAACGCACGTTTCTCGTCTCGCAGGGCGCCGATCGCCCGACGGTTCGGTCGTACGTAATTTAATTCAGTTAGCCGTTAATGATTATACCGAGCCTTAGCCAGGGCCACTGTGTTTTCCACGACCTTCTGCTCGCGATCGTTTCACCGAGACAGTTCATTCGTTGGCGCGTTTGCCCATTTGGGCAGCGCGCCATCTACCTGCGCGTTCTTTGCACTAAACTTTGATTTACATTCGCTAACGCTGATGTCGTGAAGTTTTAGTCCTCAACAATGTTGGATCCCATGCGGACGAAAATATATTCGTAAAATGTATGTAAAAATGTATACATTATATTTCGGAAAAAATAGTATAATTTGTATATATTTTTAATGTATTTATTACATATTAAAATAAACACACTCAGAAAAAAAATTTAGTCACTTTGACTAAATAATTTGAATAAATTAATTTGGCAGTAGCGAATATATATTTTTGTTAACCTAAAGGAATGTTTGGTTGAATAAACCAAATCGTCATAAACTATTTTGTTCGCTTTATCAAATTATTTAGTCCGTTTTACCACATCATTTGTTTCATTTACCAAATCGTTGTGTGCGCCACCCGTTTCCGGCGCTTTAACCTCTATGCACCGAGAGAAATCACCATGTCTTAATAACCTAAAAATGCCTGTATTTTTTTCATATTAGTGATGCAGGAACCAATGTTTAGGTAGCATTTTGTCGTGTTATTTTTACATGAAAAATATGTTGTTTTGCTATTTTTCATCTTGTAAAAACAGCATGAAAATATGTAAGCACTATTGTTACATCAATTTCACGTTTTAATGATAGGAATTCATGTTATTTCAGCATGAGATTTTTCTCTGTGTGTCATTCCTTTCCGGTGTTAATGTTTGATTATTTTATTTAATTAATTAATTATTTACATATATAATGCCATATAATCGCACTGGATACATGCAACATTACAATAATGGATTTAAACTGAGCGAGGATATGTGTGTTACTTACTTGTCACATGAAAAGAATTCTTGATTTAACCAAATCATTTGGTAAAACTGACCAAATGTTTTAGTTTAGTTGACCAAATACGTATTACCAAATTTGGTTGAATTAAGTAAACTTGTGGTTGGTGCTTTTTTAACTAAATAATTTGTCAATCCAACCAAAATTTGGTTATGTTAACCAATCATATTTAAAAAATTTTTAATATATTTTTAAATATATTTAAAAATATATGTAAAGTTATATATTATATGGGCAATTCTCAAAAAGTTTTTACTTCCAGTGTGATCGGATTTAAAAAAGTCACCAGCAAACCAATTTCATTATGCAAGTATTAGCTGCAAACATTTAAAATGATCGAAATCATTATTAAAATCAATGCCTTTTAATTATATGATGCGTAGTAGTTGA
>JABFPB010004601.1:0-14654 GCA_022817645.1 Ceratoteleas bidentatus
CATTTCAACTGTGCTTGTTTTTTTGTAACCATAATATTCTGTGTTCGTTTCGGTTGTGGTTGTTCCGTACCCCGCCAAAAATATGTTCTAACATACCATTGTCCAATGTTTGCACAAATACTGGCTAATGCTCCATTTGAGTATTAGATTATATTTAATCGATTGATTGCTGCAAATATTGCCTAATTTTTCTGATTGGGGAGACAGTTTGTAATAATAATTTAATAATTTCAAGCAAATCTTACATTTTCAAATTGAATTTTGGTATATGAAAATGCTCAGAAAATCTTCAGAAAACTTTGGTTTAGTAGCTTCACATATTTCCAATCAGTAAACTCCAAAAAATGTTATTTATTAATTTAACTGTATTCTAAAATGTCATAAGCAAATAAAATCATGAAAAATTGCAAGATTGAAAACGACCTGAAATGTTACTATGAAAGTAAAAACTAATAATATGTATGTTGATAAAAACCAAAGTAATTTTATCAACATACATATTTGTTGAATTAACAATAACGACGAAAATAAATAAAATATCAATAATTCCTAACTGTAAATCAATTGTAAATCATTTATTCCCTTTTATAAAAAATTTCGCTTTTACAAAAAGTGCTTTTGCAGATCTTTTCACAGGAATTCGCAGACTTTTGCAGAATCTTTTTCCACCAGCTGAAACAGAATATCAACAAAAAATTTTTTTAACATAAATATTTCCACATACATTCTTTTCAAACAAACCTTTTTTAACAAAACTCACTTTTCTCAAACCCCGTTCTCAACCTCCCAATTTCGAATTTCCCGCCCCACCCCCTCCAGCCGAACCATCCCCAAGGTTGGCAACACTCCCCCCCCCCTCGTCCCTCGCCGTCAACTGTGCTGCCACTGCGCGCGTCGTATCCCGCCTCATTGTCGCGTTTCTCTCCTGCCGACACGCCGCCTCGAACGTCGCCGCTCGCTCTCACGAAGACCCGAATCCGCCCGTCGCTCCGCAATCGCAATGGCTGAGGAATATCTTTACGGTAAATATCGTCGGGCGCGCGTGCCTGCGTGCGGCCGCGCGCTTATTTTCGCGGCCGCGTCGCTACTTGCGCGGCTTCGGGCCGCGCGGCGCGACGCCGGCCGCCCATCGGCCATTGTGACCGACGAGTCCATTGTCCCGCTTCCCGCAAACTCTGACACCGCAATCCCGTTGTTTTCGCAGGAATCGTCCTCAAGGGCGAAAACGCGCAGGAAATCTGGGACCCGGAACACAAGAATGAAGGCGCCGACGGTACGAACGAGACCTTCAGTGTCGATCAGAAGCTCATCATCAAAATGGTTTGTTTGATCATCTTTCAGTACATTTTTACAGACTTCTCACGCAGATTAATTTGAAGGAATTAATAGATATACAATCTGACGTAATTTTACATAATATATATATCACATATATTTAGACAAACGCCTATGCATGCGTATATATCTATATCTCTATCTATATCTATATAAATGCATTTATATATGTATAGATATACACATATATTTATACAATCGTTGAATAAATACATAGTATATTTATATAGGAGTGTATGTGTATAAATATATGTATTTTCGTAATACAAAAGGATACATATAAAGTGAAAATGGGAAAAAAAGTAAACAAAGGGGAAAAAGGGAGGGAAAATGGACTCGCCTCAATTTTGAGGTTAGTTTGACGATTTTGGGAAAATGTCGGCGCGATCGATTTGGCGGCTTGGAAATGAGGGAACCTAACCTCAAAAGGGCGGGGAAAAGTGGTTTTTTCACGGACGCGCTAATTGGCGTTTAATCGCAATTTGTAGTTGGCGCCATTTTTCTTATCATGGCGCTGCCTTTATGAGGCGGTAATGCGAGGCAGGGGGGAAGTTGGGCTAACGGAAATTCGGCCCGGGGGCACGGAGGGGTGGTTTGAGGTTAATTCGAGCGCGTTTCCAGTTTGAGGTTATGAGGGGATTTCCTTGAAAAAGTATTTCTTTGATTTGAATATTTTTTTGAGGAAATTAAATTGACGCATTAAATTGATTTTTTGTAATTCTGTGAGAGATTTATTGGAAATTGCAGATTATTGTATGACTGGGTATATATGATCACTATATATATCTATATATGGTTGTAGTTGTAAATTATGTATTTCATATATGGATATGAAATGATAGATTCAGAGAAAAAAATTTATTACGGTGACTTTTATTTAAAAATATTCATTGAATATGTTAAAATTATAAGTTTTGAAAGATGAATTTGATGAATTTGATTTTTCATAGTAAACATGATGAAGATATGTAAATATTACAGCCAGAAAATTATCAAAAGTAAAAACAGCTTAGTTAAAGTATTAAAAATCTTAAAACCAAACATAACAAAATCAAACAAAACCAAAACATACTTTTTTGAACTAACAAACATTTAAATATAAATAAATTTAACAAAATACAAATTTCTCAAATCAAAACTAACAAAAAAAACATAATAAACATCTTCAAAAGTTTCCAAACATAACAAAATCAAAACATTTCATAAACTGACAAATTCACAGAAAAATTCAGTTCAAAAACTCTAAGAAAATTCTTTGTTCACCGAAGCATAAAAATTCCTTATCGAACCCGAAACCGAATGTAAACACCTTTTATCACTTACGTAAGAAGTGTATTTTGGTAGATGAATCCTAAGATATTGGCTAGGCAAACACAAATAGTATCATATCGACAAAAATAGGATTGAGGAAAAAATGTTTTCACCTCGAAACTATGATTTCAGGCTCTGCTCGGCCCAGAGGCGAAGCCTGGCGAACTCAACGTTCTGCAGGTTGAGGCTATGGGTCTGAAAGGACCGATTCAGACCCCGATTGCTCTGCTGGAGATGGGCAAAACTGCACAAATCATCCTGGACTTAAGTTTCCCAGATCCGCCAGTGACTTTCACATTAATCAAAGGCAGTGGACCAGTCCACATAGTCGGACACAATCTTCTTGGTAAATTTTGCACTTTTCATTCAACTTTTCATTCATCTTCCTTTTGATTCAGTTTCTTGATGAAATGTGGGTATGAATGTATTTGTGATAGTTTTTCACTTAAAGTTTTTTCTTTTAGGTTCTTTTCACTCAGCTTTTACGTGAACTTATGTCAAATACCATTTTGCTTTCAATTTTTTCATTTTTTGGGAAATGTAAATTTGCTTGGTGAAAATGTATGTATGAATGCATTTGTGAACGATTTTGGTTTATAAATTTTATCTTTTAGGTACTTTTCATTCAACTTTCATGAAATACCAATTTATTCAAAGTATCTCTTTCACTTTTTGCAAAACACGTTTGCACAATGAAATTGTATGTATGAATATATTTGTGAATGATTTTGATTCAAAACTCTTTTCTTTTAGGTACTTTTCATTCAACTTTTATCAGATCCCTCCATTTATTTCATTTTGTCCAAAACTCAAATTTACTTAATAAAAACCTCCGTAAGAATGATATCTCTGCATTTTTTTCCTCAACCTTTTTCCTTTTAGGTACTTTTCAGTCAACTTCTCACTCAACTTTCGTAAAACACCATTTTATCCAACTCTTTCACTTTCAAAATTAATTTCCCCTATGAAAATATGCCTCGAAACGTAAACCTGCCAGAATATCATCCAAACTTTTTCTTTTAGGTACACACATGGAAGAATTCGAAGACATGGAAGAGATGGAAGAGGAGACCATTGACGAGGAGGACGACGAAAAGGTAACGAATTCGTTGAGCTAACTCTCGTTACGCGAACGCTTTCCATACATTCTGTTTTCCATACATTTCAAATTTGTCCCCCACTTTCGGCCTTTTTACTCCCAACGGTGGCATCATCGATGATTCCGCGAATCATCGATGAAAGTCACCGCTAAAAGTCCAAAAAACTATCTGTAATCTAACCGAGAACAGACTCCAACTTTCGGTTTGGAGTAGTTAAGATCGAGTCTACAATTGAGTGATACGCATTTCAGGCACAACATAAGAAACGAAAGATTTCGACAGAGGGTAAAAAAAATGGTACCAAACGCAGCAAGATGGATGAAGCGATAGACAAGTGAAAGTGTTAGGACCGATATATATATATATACACCCGAGTTTCGATATATATATATATTTACGTATACACAGCCACACATAATATATAAGACATTAATCGTAACTCATCATTAGGTTTTATTTAATTGCACATGTTGCTTTGAACGATCACCGTCGCTGTCTCGAAAGTAGTGACGTCCCTCGATGACAAAGTATGTACGTCTTCAGCCTCCACTCCAATTTTGTCACTTACATTTGTAAAATAAAACGACATATTCCAAAACCGAGAGCAGTTTCATTCATTCTTTACTGCTAAGCAGGGTTTCCACCAGGGAGAGGCGGAAAATAGAGGGGGTTTGATTCGGTGGGGGAAAAGGGGGAAATGTGGTGTGGAAGGACGTTTTAGGTGGGAAGTTTGACCCGGAAGTTGGCGAGCCAAAAAAGGGTGAATTGAGAAGATTCCAAGACATATTGTAAAGTCAGTAAAATTCGGTGGTACATAGTTTGTGGAGATTTTATGATTTTTATGAAAAAAATGTAAAAGTGCTATGTAATGTACATAGATTTTATGTAGTTTTATGTAAAAATGTAAAATTTTTTAGTACTTTATGTCAATTTTATTACTTATTATTAAAATTACGAAAAAATGTTACATTTTTACGGAATTTTACGTATAAGTCAAATTTTTACATGATTTTTCGTAAAAACATAAAATCGTAATTTACGTAATTTATGTAGATTTGTTATAAAACATAATTAATTATGTTTTTTATAACTAATAAACATTAATCTGCACGTTTCTGCATGAAACGTGCAAATTACCATAAAAATCACGAAAAAAACTATTTTTACACTAAAAATTTACAGTGCAGTACATAATATTAATTAACTCCTTGGGAATTAAAATATTCCTGTAATATTCTGATGTTTCTATACCATTTTCAAAATATTATTTAATATTATCAGCTGAATATCAGTATTTTTTTTAACATTCTATTGGCAGCTCTTATTTGTTTAATCGATTCACTGAATAATTGCAATATGCAAGATTCAATCTTGAACAACGATAAGTTGCATTAGATCACGATTTCTTAGAAAATATATATTTCGAATGCCGAAGAGGCATGTGGGTATTGAAAATGCAGGTATTTATTTTTATGCAATGTCTACCGAACAAAATAATTCCTTCAGTTCGTGGTCACTTTCTGGAAAACCTGGAAAAGTCAGGGAAATCACTGAATAATATCATTTGAAGAGAAATTAAATAGTATACGAAAAAAGTACTGTTTTGTTGATACATTCTAAGTAAATGAAAAAAGTGAGGAAAGAAATAGCAAATGGCTCTGGAAAACCTGGAAAAGTAAGGGGAATTGTTTGTTGGAAATAAGTAGCAACCCTTTTTAAGATACATAAAAAGTATACGGTGTTTAATTTTATTTGTCAAAATTTCAACGATTTTTACCATCTAGTTCTCGAGAAATTAATTATTAGTCAAAATATTTAACAGTGAGTTAAAACAGCATTTCATTACGTATGAAATGCTGTTTTAAATTATAAAACAGCAAATACTGTAAAATACTGAATTAAATTATTTATACGCAATTTCATTCAGTATTTTAGGTAAAAAAACTACTTGTCTAATAATTTATGAGTTAGAGCATTGATAGAATGAAAAATAAATATGATAAATTTACCTTGCAGTATGGAAAATATATGCTGGGTAAATACTGAATAAAGGTTAAAGAATAGTAAAAAATATTTTGTATGACATAATATAAATTAAAGTGAAGAAATCTGACAATCGCAGTTTAAGTTTAAACAAATGATTAATTTGCAAGTTTAGAAACAAAAAAAAATTTAACAATATGTTTTTTATTAATAAATAAATATAAAATATTTATAATTACTTAATAATAATCATTTAGCTTATTATTTTTCAATTTTATTATAAATATATATCTAAGTTTTGTCGAAATTATTTGTGAATACATAATTAGACTTCCATTATATGTATTAAATCACTAAGAAATAATATTGCGATAGTAGTTTCAAAACGACGGTGCGTAACCCTTAAAGTACCGATAACCGGTGCAACTGCCTTACGTCAGGAGATGTTTGTTTATGACGATCAATAAATGTTTTCCCAGTCAATTGTCTCGAGGTCCAATTGTGTTCGCATCGACCCGGGGTTGAATTTGTAAGCAACGGAGGGGCGATTTTCGGGCTGGGTAGATATGGGAGATTATATTGTATAATTATACATCTGGGTGTAAGATAAACCTGGCTGACTGATTTACACGGAACGTTAGCCAGTGACTAACATTTACTATTTTTTTCAAGTAGAATTCAGTTTAATTGAAATCGAGTTTGTTTATTAACTAATTTATTTATTGAATCTTTATATAAATCTGTAAAATATTCTTTAATTTAATCTTAAATAAATCCCTGAAATAATCATGAAATTAAACAATTTTGGACATTTTATTTTTTCATAAATTATTGCAACTAACATCCTGAAGACTGAGATCAGATCATTTGTGATAACGAATTAAAACAATTTTTATTTCATCTACAATGATTATATTGAATTATACATCGAGTGAATAACTGAATTATTTCAAGAGTTTTTTGTTTAATTTATTTTAATATAAATGAAATTAATTTATACCTCGAATTAAATTTGAAGATCTGGAATTCACAGAAAAAAGTTTCATTATTTTCGAAATTGCGCCAGTAAAAATTATGTCTCGCTATGGTCGATTTTCGATTAAACCATTATTTTAAAACCTTTTTTTATTAACAAAAATCCTAAGCCCGGTAAGGTTTAATAATTTATAACTAACACCTTCACACAATATTGTTTTTCTGGTTTCTTGACGTCCAAAATTGTAATTTTTAGACCTGAGGATGATCAAATAAAATGATCGAAACGTCGTCAATTTGAAATATTGATGTTTTATTCTCCTACAACCAATTGATCTGGAGAAATTGCCTGTAATTTGGCGAAATTACATTCTTTCTAAAAAACCTTAACTTGGCAGCAGAACTCAAACATCCCCTTAAATGGTACTTAAGGGGATCTTTACTAACAAATCCTCTGGTTCTCTCACAGCAAAACCACATCTTTCTCGTCACATCCTCAAACTCCACAAATCCACAAATCTCCCCCTCCAAAAAAACTCCGTGGCAGCAACCAGTCGACCCACAGCGTCCACCAACTGTAGACTCGAATCAAGAAGACACCGGAATTGTATGTTGAAAAAGTGACGTTGTTTCGTTTTAATGCAGGACCCCGAAGACGAAGATGAGGAGGACGACGAACCCAAGAAGACCGCCCGAATGAGCACCGCGGCCAAAAACAAAGCTCAGGCCAACAAGAATAAGAAAAAATAAAGCCCCACCCACACACCCACGCCGACACACACACCCACACCACAGACACACAATAGACACAATTCCACACACCCACACCTAGGATTAGGTTTCTTACACTAAGTCCATCATTATCATCCGCATCTCAGCGACCAGCCAACCGCCTCCACTCTCCAGTTCCGTTCCTCGAGCTCGGTTCAGACGTACCTGCAGCCGTTTCTGCGCACCTTCCAAATTCAATATTTATTCGGCCCAGGCGACTTTCCCAGGTCCGGGCCGGCTTTTGTGATAACGGGGACAGACTTTCTCACTTTCATTCCACTCCGACAGAGGGCGAGGAGGCAGTTGAGCGGTCGGCGACTTTTTTACGCTCTTGGCAATTTTTTTTGGTTTCGAGGGGGGCTGCACTTGACGACTTCGCGGGTCAGCAGCAAAATTAACGGACAGCATGCGACGATACGTTGATGTGTTTTACAATTTGATGAGAAAATGATCATGGAACGCGTCCATGCGATTGATTGTAGTCTGTACACCTATTTTGTACATATACGATTCAATAAAAGACTTTCACAGAAGTGGTTTTAATTTTTTGTCCTTGGAAGTAGGATAGAATTTGTGGAGTTTTTGCAGTTTAGTTTGTTTGAGAAAATTGTTATTCTATAAAATGTAGGTAATTGGTATCCCAAATGTCTGGTTGGATATCCCATACTAGTTAAAATCATAATTCATTTTTACATACATATTTTTCGCCTCGAGTTTGCCCATTTTTAAATCCCTACTGTATGCATTTTTATTAGATAACGACATCCCTGGTTTTTAATTACGGATAGTTCGTTGTATGTTTGTAATTTGGTTTTGAGTAGATTAATATTTGTTTTAGTATAGTTATCTTCGTTTATTTATTTAATTTTTGAATTACTTTCTTTTTTAAGTTTTAATTTATTTTGTACACTCTAATTGGTCCGTTTAATTTAATTTCGTTTTTCGCCGTCTTTTTGTCTTTCTGTTTTATTTATTTCTGTAGTTTCAAAATTGTAACCTCAGACTGTACTGTTGTAGTCTTAATCCATTACGGGATAATCCCAGGACTCAATAAATGAATATTATTATTATTATTATTATTATTATTATTATTATTATTATTATTATTTTTTTTCATTCAGAAAATTATCCAAAAAACGTCTTTTTTAATGTATTAAGTTAATAATATGAAAAAGCAATTTCTTGGTATGAGATAAAAATGAGCTTAGATATTTAACTAAAACAATACTTTAAATTTGAATAAATAAATCTATTTTACATACATTACATTAAGAATGTATAATGTATAATAAATATGTTGCAGAATTTTCTTTTTCATTGATTTATAAGAATGATCCTAAAAAAGAATATCTACAATATACAATAAAACCAACATTAACTCGTCATATTCGTATATACTGTTATTTAAATAAATATTACCATATTTATATTGGCACCGTAAATATACAGCCATCCCCATCTTAAAACTGACTATTGATTAATTGTATTGTAATGTATTCTTGGATTGCCTGTATTAACGACCTATATAAAAAAAATTAAGAAAAAATTCTAGTATTGAAATCGGGGTAAATTCAAATGAATATAGATACTAATTTTTTAATTGCTTTTTTCCTTTATATTTTCATTTATATTAACAATTATAATATAATGAAACTTTACTTAAACAAATACACATTTCCACCTAAAATTACATTCTTAATACGAAAAAACAGTCACAACTCGAAGTTATTTAAACCAAATTTAGTTACAAGTTAAGTAGTTAAAATCATCTTTTCTTTTATTCATTTTTCGTCCTTTCGATCGTACATTTCGGATTTCGCGTGGCGTTAACTAATCGGTTAACGTCACCGCGTGCAGATGGCGCCACAATGAGCTTTGCATCAATTTCTCGCAGCTTTGAAATCCGGGGATTCCCCGCGGTCGGATCTTGGTCGACGACAGCGCCAAGGCGGCTGAAACGGATTTTCCGAAAAAAAGGGCATTTTATTCAAAAAAGAAAAAAAGAATACAAAAATAAAGGCGGCTCCAAAAGTGTGTAAATTTTCGAAATGCGTAAAACGCGCGGTTGCCGGATCAGGCGACCTTTAATCAATGCTTTCAGTTTCAGTAGAATATGAGAATTGATGTTGGATTGTCGATCCGGAAATCGACTCCCTGCTGCGCCAGTTTTTTGTCATATTGGTACGTGATGTCGTCGAGTATCATCCGGCATTTGTCGTTCGCGTTCCGTGGTTTCACGTGGATGGTCTGGAAGCCTATTTAATTCGGAAATCCAACGTTATTTCATTATTATTTATCAAAAGTATTTAATGATAATAGTTTTTAATGAATTGAGTTATTTCCCTGTGAAGAAGAAGTAAAGTGCTCTATTACCACCTTAGAAGAATAACATTTTATTATTACACCCTAATGGGATAATAATGAACCCTACATAAGCCTAAACTGATAATATTCTAAAAAATTTCGCAACTCTTAAATTTTAGTCGAAATCTGTTTGTATTCCTGTATTACGAGTTAAAAACCCTTCAGTTTAAGTACAAACACGACTATGTTTAGAGAATTTTCAATTTTCAAAAACTCGATTTTCAAAAATTTTGAGTATTTTGAAAATGGAACCTCGCTCCAAACATATCCGAGTTTGTACTCAAACTAAAGGATTTTTCATTTCAAATGCAGTGATGCATTCCAGAAAGTCAAAAAATATATTTTCAAATCCAAAATTCGAATTCTGAATTTGAGTTCAAATTTTTTTTTCAAAACATAGCCTTGTGGGTACTCAAACTAAACGATTTTTAATTTCCAACACATCGACGTGAACAGTTTTCTCTAAATCCGAGGTTTGCCATTGACTAGGGTGCTTCGTGACGAAAGGAACCGAGTCCGGAGAAGTCGCTTGCTGCTCAAACTAATTCCACTTCGACTTCGTTACTTACGCGTTTTGCATTCAATTTGCAACTGACAAATATCTCGGACCGTGTCAAGATTCCTCATAATGCCGTTGTACTGCAATTTGTTTAATTGTTTGCACTGGGTAATCAGAGACAGAAGTAAGTCGTCCAGAAGTTCCCGGTTGTTTCTTAATTGTAACACAACTTCGGCTGCAACACAACGCGCGTGTTTGTCAGTTAAACAACGGATGCGCCCGGGAATCAGGTGGCCGTTTTTCCCGATTAATCGGGTCAATGTTGACCGTTTGACTCGAGGCGCATCTCAGTGTTTGGAGAACGAAACTTAATTAAGGTTCTGATATTTTTTTGGAGGTTCTAAACATGGTTTTGGAGAAGATTTTGGGGAATGGAGGAGATGTGAAGTTTACATTGACTTTCGACTTATTTTTCAGATAATTTCGTTTTATTTATTATTTCATTTAAGGGGTTTAAGAGAGAGACAGTGAATCTGAATCTGAAGTTGGATTATTATTTCGTTAGTTGTGATTTTGAGTTTTTTAATGTTCAAAATGTGCAGAAGTAAAATACAGAAGAATAAAATTAAGTTGTCAAAAAGGCTGAGAAATTTCTTTCGGGGAAATTTTTTCTGAAAAAGTCTGAAAACAGAAAACTGCAGGAATTATTCAAGAATTAAATTATTCTGAAGAATTAAATTATTCTGGAAAGATGACAAATTATTTTAACAAGTCTGAAAATATTTTTGGAAATTTAGAGGTTTTGACTAAACTGTTGAAACACATTTAAGATTATTTTCAGACTTTTTCAGAATTTTCGTATCTGCAGTATTTTCAAATTGGAAATTACGTGAGAAATTAACATTTATCTTCACGTCGACTTTTTTCTGATGATAAAAGAATAATTTCGAAAAATTAGAAAAGTACCCAAAGTGGTGGAGTAATTAGCGATGAGTGATCCGACGGTGGCCCTGAAATTGCGCGACCTACTTTGGTCCCAGACATGGCCGCTGAACATCTGAAATTGCGCCAGTGGGACGCTAGGCAACAACAAGTATCGCATGTCCTCATAATGGGAAATGTTGACTGAAAAAGAAAAACATATTCAATAAAAAAAATAAACATTAGAAGTATATTCTCTGAGCAAGTCTCAAGATTTCTGACGTGGGATTTTCCTTTAATTCGCAGGAATTTTTATTTAGAGGTTACTATTTAATTTGACGAAATTTCAGCCGTTTTGACCGCACCAAAACTGAGATTTTTATTTTAAAGAGATCCCAATTATACAGTGGTAGGATTTGCATCTAATTTTCAGGAAGTGTTAATTGGAGGTTACTATTTAATTTGACAAAATTTCAGAACTTTTCACCGTACCGAAACCGAGATATTGAAACTTAAGGTATCCATGTAATATAATCGTAGGATTAGCATTTAATTTTCAGGAACTGTTAATTAGAGATTACTATTTAATTTGACGAAATTTCAGCCATTTTGACCGTACCGAAACGGAGATATTCAGATTTAAGGTATACCAAATTCAATATTTCAATTAAAAAAATTCAATATTTTTTTAATTACAAAAAAAGTTTCAAACTTTTAAAAGTACATCCTACCTATTTCAATCATATATAATTTCGAATTTTTTTTCTACCCAAAGGTTTTTTATATCATTTTATCAACCTAAAAAATGCATTGTAAATGAAAAATAATAGATTCCGACATCGTATTCGCTTGAAGCGATTTACCGTCCCAAATATCGCAGGAGAAGATGATGCGTTATTTAAATATGACAGGACATGTCGTTTCAAACATTATTACTCCATTTGGGTGGATGGCACTCGGGTGTAGGTGGGTATTTATATAGAGTATAAATATCACATCAGATTCTAATTTCGGGGAGGAATTAGTTTAGTGGAACGATATGAAATTTTGTTTAACCAAATAAAGGTGATGCGGGGTTAATAGTTCGTTTCAATTCTGAAATTCAAATGAGATGGGTATGAGGTTAATTGATTGTTTGCATGATGTTATTTTGAATGGACCTTTTTAGGAGTATACTTTTGAAGGTAAACTCACTTTTTATCATAAAATAATGTTTCACTTGGAATCTAAATTTAGATTAAATATAGTTTTATAATATTTATCCTCATAAAGTGAATGTTTCAACGCTTTCGTAAAACATTTAAATTTTAAATGTTTTTCGCCTTTAAAAATTTTTTAATTTTAAAAGCTTATTAAATTTTAAAATGGGCCTTCATAAAAAAAGAATGAAATAAATTTCTCTTTGTAAAAACAGAGATTAATTAATTATTGTTGAATTTCGATAAGTTGTAATTTTGATACGGTAATTTTTTTAGTTTTCTTTAGATTGATTTAGTAAAATATTTTCAAACATGCTAAATAATGTTTCAAATAAAAAATATTTACAAAAATTTAAATTTTAAAATATTTATAAAATATATTTTAAAAATTGCTAAAAGTATGGAAAAATCGTAAAATAAATTTCCAGATTTGCTAATACTTTGCTAAATTGGCCAAGTTTGCTAAAAATATATTTTCTAAGTTCATAAATCAAATATGTTTGCTAAAATTCTAAAAATATATTTTTTTAATTTAACAAATAAATGTTTAGCAGAGTTTAGCAGATTTACTTTTTTAGCAAATTAGCAAATATATTAATTACATTTTTATTTTTAGGAATAAAAATATAAATAAAATTAAAAATAAAAAAGAATTAACTAAAAAATATATCAAATGCGTTTGATAAATAATGTAAAAAATATATTTGTTAATTTTTCTCACTAAATAAATTTATTAAATTAAATGCTAAATTGTTCCATTTTCTTTCATTGTCCTTTCGATCCAATAATACGTTATTTTCGCGAATTTTCGGGGACAGCTAGTTTGAGGTAAAAATTGGAATTATACGCTGCCTTGAATTTATCTGTTTACATGTCGTGCATTGTGAAGTATAATTTTTGATTTATGTTGAGGTATCCGCGGTTTTAGCTTTCGAAATCCTTGAATAAATGTCATTAGAGTTGAAGCGGCGAAAGAAGCTCAAGGAGATGTGCTCCTTATGTATACCATAAGTGGTTCCGAAGAATCTGTCGAAGTGAAATGGTTTGATAAATATACTGCGGTTTTTCAAAATGCATCCCTGGCGAAAAATTTGCATTCGCAAAGAAAAGTCCCGAAGTCGATGTCAAATTCTTTTAAACCAATCAAAAGAACTTTTTTTAATGTACTTCACTTTCATAAATTAAATGAATAATTTTTTAAACAATAAATACGTTTAATTTAATGTTAATTTATTTATTATTTAAAAAGTGTTTAAATTGTAAATATTTTAAACATTTAAATAATAAATTGTTTAAAATATTTATTGTTTAAACACATTAAAAAACAAAAAAAAATCAAAAAAAGTACAAAAAAAACTTTATTGTTTAAAAATTGTTAAAATAATAAATAATTATAATTTATCGTTAATTTATTTATTATAAAAAAATTGTTTAAACAATAAATACGTAATAATTGCATCATTTCCAGTGGAGTTCATCTGAAAACATCTTTTATTAAAAATAACGTTCTTATTTTATATTTTATTGATCAGTATATTGCAAAATTATTTTTACTACTTCATTATTTGTCAAAAATAGCCGCGGGTTGTTCTTTCGATAAATAAGGATGAAAGTACAATTAAAACAATATCTAATTAACATAAATAATTGCAAGGTTTTGGTACGAAAATGAGATGAAATCTCATCTGTGAATCTACGCGAAATCCAGGAAGAATTAATTACACATTTACTTATGATGAAAGAAAGTAAATTAACTCGGATCCCGAAACGTGTCACGAATCTTTCATTAGGCGCTAAAATAACGTTGGGGCTGATTTAATGAGAATTTTCAGTAACGTTATAATTCATTGTAAAATCACATTTTGCGATTATATTTTTAAACAGTATTTTCTATTTTTAATTGTATTTTATTACTTTTTTATTTTTAATACTCATTCTTATTATCATTTTATTTTTAGTATTTATTACTTATTGTACTAAATTATAATTAAATTAATTTAAATCCAAAATATTTTAATATTTTATTTTATTATAAATAATAAACTAAAAGATTAAAATATTTTTGATTTAGTTTAATTTAATTTTAATTTAATACAGTAAGTAATAATAATAAAAATAATAAAAATAAAAATAAATAAAATAGTAATAAACAAATGAAATAATAAGAATAAATATTAATGCATTTATTTATTTAAT
>JABFPB010004602.1:0-14653 GCA_022817645.1 Ceratoteleas bidentatus
GTAAGACACTAAACGTCTTAAATAAGACGCCGAGTGTATTAATTAAGACGTTTAACGTTGCAGAGTTTTTACAGCGCAGGTGAGCTTAAATGCTGAAAAATAGGAATATGTATTTCAAAATATTAATAATAAATGTGTTCAATATAGTTTAATTGTTTAAACAATATTATATACAGGGTTAATATTTAATAATACATTTGTAATATTTTGTTGTAAAATTTCAAATTTCTATTATTTCTCCAGTCCTCTCCAAAATGTTTTTTTAACAATTAATCAATATTTCATGCTTCTTTTTTTTCGTAAAACTAATGGTTACGAAAAACTTACGAATTTTCTACTTGGGACAAACTCTCCAGACTCCCTCGCCATTTTTGCAGCGTACATAAACAAATCGCCCGTCTCGTCGCACCTTAATTAACCAGCGGACAAGATTGTCCGCGGAAGTCGTAAAGACGCGTGGAATCTGAATACGAGCGCAGTTAACAGATAAATCTGCGGCGCATAATTCATAACAAATCGAGCCGCGGAGCATGGCAATGTAACGGTCGACGAACGCGATCAATCGGACGCTGATTGCAGTGCATTGTTCGATGGAAAACAATTAACCCTAATAACAGTCATAACGCGTTACGCCCAATGCAGCGCCCTCGCGCGCCCGATAAGATCCATCATTGTTCTCGAAAGCGCTGCGCGCGGAACCCGGGGTCGCCAAACAACGATGGAATCGCACGGTAGTTTTTAATTCCGCGCGAACAATTTGTGCGATTGCCGATCATTGGATTGATAGCGACGTCATTTGAAGTATCATTTCGCACGCTGGAACGACGCGCTAACTGCCCCCGGGAACAGCGCGCTACCGGAGTTAACGATCAAAAATGCGAAATTGTAAATTGAATTTACAAGCGCGGGGTATCGCAGCCGTAAACCGGATTATTTAGAAACGAAGTAAACGTCGCGAACAATCAATGCTCCGACGATGAGCTTATCGGGAGAAAAGGCGTACGCTTACGGCAGATCGAACGTCGCCACTTGGCTAATGAAACGCTCGCCGAATGAGCAGCCGTTGTTGCGGCGCAATCTCGACAAACGCGCTTAAAGTTTATATTATTTTATTAATGAAATCGGCGGAGTGCGCGCGCCGCTCGGGAACACGTTTCCCAATTAACGATGGCCGCCGGAACGATTGCCTCAAAGGCGCAGGCGGCCACTTCGGTGTATGAAAATACAATTAATGCGCTTTTAATGCGCCTGTTTCGGTGGTAAAGCAGCGAAGATATGGTGGTTAAATGTTGGTATGTCTATGGTTTGGATTTAATTGCTGTTGTATATTTAATGGAGATGTTATTGATATTCCGCGGGCAGTCATCTTAAGAAGTAGTTAAACAATGACGACAAGGTATGGATCTTGGTTATTTTTATTATTACTGTATTAGAAAGTAGCATAATTTGGAGAGGAAATGTAGTGCGTGAAGTAATACGTGTGCCGTAACTTGGTGGTCTACTGTACACGTTTTCTGTTAATCAAAAAACGCATACGGTAAAATTATTTAGAATATGTCAAAAAATTGGCAGTATAACAGTGATGTAATGTCTCAAATCTGTGTGATTTATTGTAAATGTCTTATTGGAAGTTTATAAATATACGTACAACGTTGTAATATTGTTGTAAATGTCGCGAGAAACAAAACTGTGATCACTTTATGACAAAAAAGTCATCACAAGGGATGTCTTCAATTTATGACAAGGATTTTAAGACGATCACCATGGGATCACTTTGTGATCATTAAGGAATCATGCAGGATTCGCTGACTAGATATCTATTGATGTGCTGATGATCACCGAACGATCATTGAGCGATCACCATGGCGTCACTTTTTGATCATTGAGTTATCAAGCAGGATTCACCGAATAGGTTCGCAGTGATGTGTTGATGATCAGCATGGTATGACTTTGAACATTGAGTGACCATGCAATAATCACAATTGACCAAATAATAACACGGTAAACATTTAGTTTACCGTGATAATTACTTGTTAAGTAATTATCAATACAGTGGCGTGTACAAACCGTACCACATACTCCTTAAATCTACGATCATCTAGGTAGATTCTTCGTAGATATTGGGGAGAACAGTTTTTAGGGAGATATTTGAGTAGTAGATCTGATCTTCTACGGAGAATCTCCAGAGAAATGTCCGCGTGAAGTGTGTTGTTAGGGCAGCTGCCTAGGAAGCGGATTCTGCCTGGTCGCTCAGTAGTCACAATGTGATCCCATTTTCACCGCTTAAACCTTTATCGAAGAATGTCTATCCCTTCCATTGACATGAATTTTAGTTTTTGAGGTTATGTTTGTTCCCAATCACCGAATGAAGCACATCAGTGTGATTGCTCAATGATCACAAAGTCATGATGATCGTAAATGTGATACAATCCTTGTCATAAAGGGACAAGGACAAAGTGCTTTGTGATCGCTTTCTTAATACAAAGTGAGCGCGATTTTTTTCCATCTAAAATCATGATACTTCTTGCTCTCTCTAAAAGCATTGAATGTAACTTCACAGATCTTTGCGCAAGTGATACAATTAAAAATACCGAATTATTTGTAACATTTCACTAAACCGAATGAAAACAAAAATTTCAAATGACAGAGCATTCGTCAGAAGAGAACTCTCTACATCACCTCTAAAGTACATCTTTTTATATTTCATTGTTCTACATTTGAATACAACCGTTTCTGCGTGCACGTGCACTTCAATCAAGACTCGAATTTCTCAACGTCCCTAACTGGACTCTAAATCCAACACCAAGCCGAAAAACTGATTTCACATCAAACAAGTCTAATCGTAATGCGATATACATTCCAGAGATAAAGTACAGTGTTAGCGAAAGAAGTGGAACATCAGGTTACACATGATTTCCGCTGTTATAAAATAACAGCGCGCTGTTCGCCGCAGCACAAAGCTTTTTATCTGCCCTGCCGCGATAGACGCTATAGTAATTTCAGTGTATATTTCGTGCTAATTGTCAGCTCGTGGTATCGTCAATCTCGTTATACGCATACCAAGTGCGTGTATCGTGAGACTTGCATGAAGAAACAAGACGCTACTCAAACGTTCCTTAAAGGGTGGTCGGGAAAGAAGACGCTGCTGGAGCACGGTTCATAGTTGCGATAGGGACAGATTTACACGCCGGGCGTTCGCTCGCTCGTTTAGCCGGTGAATCGCGCGAACGACGCTGATGTCACTGAGCCTGTTTGATCCGCTATCGCGAATTTTAATGATGGTGCAAATGTCCCGGTGAACCGGCGCTATATTATCTCGGTTTAGGCCGGATGTTGGGGCCGCCCACGCTTCGACCACTCGTGTACAAATGCACCACCTCAGGTTCGCACCTCTCACTCGCTCCCTCATCCGAGGACCGTCGCGGCGATGCGGATATCAGCGCCTTTTTTATTACGCCGTCGCGTTTCTTCCTCCTTCCTCGGGGCCGCGGCCTCCCCTCGATCAGATACCATTTAGGCCTGCGTGCGATTCGACCGTTTCACGCAAAAATACCTATAACGATGCGCGGATCGTAATTCATCACCGACCCCACCTATTAAGGCAATTTTCTGGTAATGCATTGGCGTTTGGGCTTTTTTGCGAACAAATCGGGGTTTTGGCAGATTTCAGGAAATTGAGGGAAATGAATGGGAAAAGTTTGGAGTGGGATAATTTTAGACGCATATCATAATTATAATAATTATTAAAAATTTCAATGCACTCTTCCAATGCACTTATACTGAAATACTCATTTTCTATATTACACATTTAATTAACAGGGAAAATAGTATCAATGCTTTTAAAATTTCATACAAAATCGATTCCGTTTCACGTATAGTAGAATAAGATACCAAAATCTTCATCTTTATCTCAGTATATAAATTTGACAACTTTTTTTGTTAATGCTGCTGGCTACCATTGCAACTAATTGGAAAAGACAGCTACGCACGTATACCTGTCTCTCGTTCGCGTTAAATCTGACCCGAGAAACTAAAAGAAGACACGACAAACAAACAAACAAGCCGCTTCACAACAACTGCGCCGTCAACTTCGTAAACATCAATTTACAATCCCAATTTCAATTTTTTCTGCGTTTTTACACACTCACTTTTGTTTTACAGACACTTACACATCGCCCCCCTTGTTCGTGCGCGAGCGTTCCTTTTACGTCCGGTCGCACCGTCTCCGGCAAAATTTAACGGCGACTCGCGGTGTCGTAAAACGTTGCGATATTCATAAACGCGTCGCGATTCGAAAACCGTGTTACGGAACAATCGACTACGCTCTGAAATGTAGCTAAGTCAATTCCCCGATAAATCGTCGATATACGACATACGTAAAAAGGTGCTTGGCTCATTTATTACACATTCGCCAGCCGTGGCACTCACGTGATTCGCCATTATTGGACTCATTTCCCCAATTTCTCGCTTTTTAGCGATATAATTTACGGCTACGTAAAAAGTTAAGCACTCCTTCGATAATCATAAACTCCCAATTGCAATGCTTATTGAAAAAATCACTGTCGCGGCTCAAATCGCAGGGTCGCTCAAATTCATCGGTCGTCGCATTAAAAAGCGTTTCGCCGGATGTGATTTTTATATGGCATGATAATAATGGCACAACGCAATGAATTTCAGATATGTATAATTAAACGAAAAGCGCGCGGGCGAAACGAGCAGTCGCAACCGGCGACCAGTTTCGCGCGTCAATTTGCCTTTTACAGCCGCGCTTTCCAGATTTTTCGCAAAAAGTGCATTGCGCGCGCGAAAATGGCCGAAAGTTTCGTTCCATCGGAATTCCGCAGAAATATGAAGCGTGTTATTTTAACAATCAAACCATATTCGCGTGAAAATGTAACATGCAAGTTGCCGGGCCGAACACTGCTTACGCGGCTGTACGGTTACGTTTAATCAAGGCTGAATGTTTTACGCGCGATCATAAAAGTCGAAATAGCCCGTGTTATACACTCGGATGCATAAACCGAAACGGCAATATCGAGCGTTACACCGGTTTTATTTAAATAAAGTTCAACGCGTGTTCGTCCTCACGCGCACCCGTCCAACTCGTCGCGGAAATACGGCTGTTTCACGTATTTGTGCAAATGTTCCTTCTCCTGCCAATCGCGATAATTTGTCCTTAAGAAAACGAACCGTTCTTAATATAGTGTTTATTTTGATACCACGATGTTGGTTCATTTCACATAGATATAGAAACCAACAAGAAATCCAGAATTACCGATTCGAATGTGAGTTTGAAGTATATTTGCTATATATATGTTCAATGTGGAAACGAAAATCTTTTTTGTTTTTGCACGATGTTTAATATTTATTAGGAGGAGGGATTAGTAATCGGGGATACATTTCGGTAAATTTGTCTTCCAAGCATTCTCGCACCCTGACTCATTAATTGTGTTGGTGAACGATGATGTCGTTTTGTGACGGATATGAAACCAGATTGCGACAACCTGATGTCCTCTTGTGACAAGTGGATTCCTTGAAATATTTTCCAGACAGGAAACGTTCAGGAAACCTTTCGATAATTTTAAAAAGTATTAAAAATAAATTATCGCAACGTTTGTGAAACGTTTAGCGACGTTGCGCCAACGATTCGAGAAACGTTCAGAGAACCTCCCACAGCCGGACATTAGACGGTTCTCTACACGTTTACACACCGTTTGGAACGTTCAAGAAACCTGTAGGCAACATTCAGCTAAACGTTCGCGAAACGTTTATTGAACGTTTCGGCTCTGTTGGGAAGTGCAATTATCTACGAATAATTATTTATTTATTTCACACCCAAGTTTCATGAAAGACAAGAAAGTTGACAATCCTACACTATTTTTGAATAAGTAAGCATGATTGCATTATTTTATCGTCAAATCATTGATCACCCACTTGCCAAGGTCGTCTACTGATCCGAAAATGACCATATTAGTCTCAAGAACGGGAATCAAAACTGATAAAATACTACATTTTAACCAAAAAGTAATCACAATTTTCCTGGCATTATCAGCAAAATCAGACTATGAACAAATACTCTTCTTTGTTGCCGAACAATTCACTACAAAATCTTGCCAATGATACAAAAACTATTAAAAACCTGCATAAATAAACTTCCAATTCCAAAAAGTACCACCACTTTCTCTCGACCTCACCATGCAGCCCCCCTTCCCATACCGCAAACCCCTCCCCGTAAAACGCGGAAACGCTACCGTAACTCCACCTTCCTCGCAATCACTCAATGACTCACCTGAGTCTCCTCCCGCAAATACACATTTCCATGTCAGTTCCATTAAGATAGCCATCTACAAGCGGCCGGCTCTAATCCGCAAACGAAATAACTAAATCCAACTAGGCTCTGGCGTAATTAAATTATTTTTCCGGGGGGCCGGCGCCCTCGCTCGCCGAACGAAACGCGTCAAATTACTCGTGATTGATACGCGCCAGCGGCGGGCCGCGACGGGATAAGACACGCAAAGTAATTTACCAATAATGACGATAATTGAAATAATCGCGTAGCGATCTCCGTGCGGATTGACATGCGCTTGGATCGGGGATCCCGCGGTGAATCGAGGCGTGTATCGCGGAGGTAGATTTTTGTCCGATTGACACGAGATGTGGCTGAGTGATTAAGTCAATCCCTTAACGGCTCGTTCGCCTTACGTATATCAGAGTCTCGCTTCTTCGTGCCCAGGATAACGAGGGCACGGCGTCGTACAACGTCGAGGGACGTGCAGCTCGTTAAGCCGGCCTACGCGGTTCACGCGAGACACTCGACGCCAATTCCTCCGCGCCGCGGCGATTCCGCCGATTCTTCAGGCCGTTTGTTCGTCAATCGACAGCTAAGAAACTGCTTCCGCCAGGTTATCTATTAGTGCGCGCGCCCGACAGAAATATGCTTTATTATGCCGAGCCGATGCTCCGCGGCCTCAATTACTAGCCAATTAATGTGATCATTCAGCTGTCACCGGGGATCCAATTAAACTTTTTTCAGCGCGGCACAATGACGCTCCAGCAGCCCTATTAACATTTAGGCCCTTGTTGATCGAAGGGATAAAAGGAGCGGGATGCGACGCTTTTCGAGCGACACGTACGAATCCGCAATTATTTTCCTGGTGTGGGTTGTGCCATTTTTCAGAACCCGGAAAATTGTATGTCAAAGTGTGGGTGCATTTTTTCGAGTGGGAGTTGGATTCAGAATTTCGCGAGACAACGTAGGTATATCTGGTGGAAATAATGAGTGCAATGAATAAGTAATATCGGTTTATTATGTGGCATTCCATGACCATCGGCGAATAGTATTTTAGGATAGCGTTATTTGAAACTAATTTCACCTAATTGGTGGTCAGTTTTCTATGTTGGATAATGAAGCAGAGGGATAGGGGTAGGTGATGAATTATGCACAGGTACGAGGAGGAATGTAATAATAAATATATTTTACAACTAGACACTGTTATTGATCACGTTGTTGCTTGTCGCAAACTAGGAGATTCATGCCATTTACTAAATGGCATTTAGTAATATTGGCATTTTATGATTTTCATGTTCTAAACTCAGCTAATAAGCGACATGAGATACCTAATTCGACTGATTGTACAATGTTAGAGATAATTTATTCGTCTGTACATTTTTTACACGAATAGCAGTTAATTAAGTACATTATTAGTTATAAACAGTAATAATTTGTCGACGGAAAGAAAATATGAGATAATCCAATTACTGTGCGAAGCGAAGTATTCTATTAAATTATCTCTAAATAGTGAATTCGTAATTGGCGCAAAATATGTTTTTTGTTCGTTATATTACCGACAAATTTAATTAGACGACTATATTTAAATGTTCGACATTTTATTATTTTGTGCCCATAAGGTTCAACCAACATTTTTTGCGTTTAAATTTCGTTAGGACTATTATTTCCCTTTATTTCAAAGTCACAAATGATTTTCCACAATAACTTAGGAAACAATGTTTTTTGCTTACAACAGAAACGAACGATCGTCGACGTACTTTAAAAATCGTAAAAACAGGCTAAACGCGAACCTTTCTTGTGTCGCCTTTGGGTCTAAAGCGACGAAGAAAAGACGCAACTTACCATTCTTTTAAGGCATATAACACACCGCCGTCAGGAGCTGCCGCTCCGCTTGGAAAAAGCGGAAAATTATAAATAATGACGAGCCTTTAAATTTCTTCTTCTTTTGCTCAGCGCGACCTACGAGATTATATCGCCTGAGACGTGGAAGAATGGGGTGGAATCGGAGCAGCCCGGAAAAGATGTAAAAACGAGTCTACGAGACGACGGAGACGGAAGTCGCCTCTCTAACGAGAGGAAACGACGATCTGTGAGCTTGAAACTCAATTCGACAAGATTGTTCGAAAATTCCATTCAAACTCCGTTTTTCCCCTTCGCCACGACTGCCGCATTTCGCGTATAAATGTTGTATTATTATATGTAAATCTGAACTCCCTCGAATCGACGAGATTCCATATTTAATTCCAGTTTCAAAAGCAACCGCCCGTTTCACAACCGACGAACTACGCAAACGACGTATTTATAATTTTGTTGACCGATCGTGAATTTGTATTAATTTACCGAAACTCTTCCTGCGGAAATATCGGATTCCGGTGACGTTGTTCCTCGAACGCTAAAATACGAACAATCGATGTATCATTAGATAATGACAACATCCGGAGCAAAGTACGGTTATCACGTTTCTGGTTGTCACGTCGCCATTGATTCGAATTGTAATCGCTTTGTATATCAAGTAATATTTCTCCGAAGCTATTCTCGGCGCTGAAATGCATACATTGTTGTCGCGAGTCCGAACATTATCATTTCATTCAGCGCGAACATCGGGCGCGAAATAAGAACTGCATTTTTATAAACGACGACGAATGTTTACGCCGATAGAATTGCATTGTGACCTTTTTAACATTGCACCGCCGGATGATGTATTGAACGTCGGCGTAATCAGAAATCGAAATAATAAAGTGGCATTTTTCGTTTATTTTCGCAAGGAATCACGATTCCTTTCCTTTCTATTTTTACAATGGAAATTCATGAAAAAACTACTCCTCCCCACCCCCTTCGTACCTTCCACTGACCCAATTTTCGCGAAAATGCTGCAAAAACATAATGGGTGGCAGACAAGCTCAAAAAACCTAGCCTACACTCACAAGAATCGTCACCCAGGCGACCATAATTATTCACCGACGTATCGCAGTTTGGAATCCAGTCGACGTTGGCGGTATTCAATATCCGTCGCTCATTGGATCATTTTTTCAGCAATCAGCGGCGCTATCGTCCCCACGAACGCTGCTCCGGATGACTTCAACCGAGTCAGTAACTCGACCAGTGTGATTGTCGCAGCAACTTTACGTATGCGGCGTCCTCGGGCGCGCACGTTTTCCAGCACATACGCGCAAAAGTGTGGACAAAAGTGGACACTCGGCGGACTTTTGTCCGCGGATCGATGTATATATAAAAGACTAGCCGGACTCTAACCTCGAGCTCGCGAGAGCATCTCGCAATATTCCGAGGTATTCGAGACGCTTGTAGCTGTCCTACGTGAATTGACCATAGTCTACGACGGTGGGTTGACCAACGACGTAGCGAGCGGCGCATCAAAGAAGCCGCCTCTGGGATATAGGGTTACCGTTCGCCATAGGCTAGCGTGCGGCTTATTCCTCCTAATAGCCTGTATCGGTTGTGTCGCTGAATACTGGTCTTCCTATGAGCTTCATTTCACAGCCTCTCCATTAACTCTCTCCACCTCGCCTGACACGTCACACTGTGGTCCTAATTTAACGAAAAAAAGCCTCTGCTCTTCCTTTTTTCAATGGTCTTCCGTCGATGGCCGATTGATTGAAATCAAATGGGATTCGCCACTCCACCACCCGTAAGTCCGCACGGAATTTTGACCAATCAAAAGGTGGAACAGTAATTGCAATCTCAGTCGGAAAGTATTTACGGAGAGGCAGAAATACATATTGCAAAATTTCACACAAAAGCCATATTCTCAGGAAATTAATGCACATTGTAGTATTAAAAAAAGGGATTAAAAAAGTTACACATTGTTAGGTGTTTAAGTCAATGAGATTACGATACATTTGAATTAGGTAATCAATCTTGGCAAAATTGTATTATCCAATAGATTATAGTGCGTTACCAGACAATGTAGTACAATTAGAGATTTATTTAAAGGAATGTAGGATAACAATCATAAGAAATCTTGAAAAAATTACACGAAGAGAACAATTTATTTACTTTGATAAAACAAGATTCACTGACTCTCCTTCATAACTGCCGCATTTTTATTGAAAAAGGTTAGGTTTCTTCGTTCGAATAAACGTACCGGACAATAGCATTCTTACCGCAAGATTTATAATCCTCGGCATCGGCGGAATGTAAAAAAGACGCGAGCAAATAAAAATTTAGCTAAAACTTCGTCAGTCAAATTCCTGGGATTTCGAAGGCTTTTCGTTTAGCGCTCTTTATATGGCGCTGTCATTCAAATGCCGTTCGCTTAAGAGTGGCAACCGATGGCAATTGCGCCATTACGCGTGCGCCATTTTCGATGACGCCGCGCGAGATCATGCATTATTGATTTACCATTTGATTGTGCAACGAATCGAATATCAGAGTATCGACGCGCGCTCACTCGATCATTACGATCGCATATTTATCCGCGTGTATGTAGTCGACGGATTAAATATTCGCGAGCCGCTCCGACCGACAACATCATTCCGGTCTCTCGAATTTCATGTAAGATGTAAGCCGAGTCCCCGCATATTCTTCCGCTTTATACTCGCGTTCATTTCTGTGTCCAACGTCCCCAGCTTTACTCCTCTTCTTAGACGCCGCACGCGGGCAAAATGTAAAAGAAGCCCGACCGACTCGTCAATAAGTTAAGCCCGGTTCATACACTCGTTCCGCCGCGAGCAAATGCGAATACTTGTAAACAAATTTCACGCGAGTGACCGAACGTGTTGCAATGCTTCATATTGACTTGACTACGTTGATTAACTCTTCAACTGTATGATCAAACACGATGCAAAATGTGGTTAGTTTATTAATGGATTAAATCGAACATAACCTTTACGATGAAGTAGAACAAATAATATTGATTTAACAGTGGAAAACTGAAATGGACAGAAGCAGCACTCTGGAATGAAAAAGTATTTTTTAAGGTGAACTCATTCTGTACCATTTTTATTGTATGTCCTTTGGTTTACCTGAGATGTCCGTATGAGGAACAGAGATGCACCATCCCACGAAATCGGAGTTCCAGTGTAGTGACGAAGGATCGTCTAATTGGTGTTCTTTTGCAAAACGATATTTCGAATTCCGTGCAAAAAGTCGTAGAAATGCCCGAGGCCGGGCTTTTTGAGTTTGCGGACTCTTTATCACCTATTAATTTCGGTTTCTCCTTTATATTTCGATTATAAAACTCGAAACATTCTTCATTCGATCAGATAAGCAGCCGGAATAACCAAAAGCCGAAAAAGGTGGCGCGATTTCCATGTAATTTGATCGGTGATCATATCGCGGTCTCGGCCAGGTGTGCGATTAATTTTGGAACGTCGCTGAAAAAGGGGCAAAAAGGAGGAACAGAAGAAATACGAAAAAGGGGAAAAGAAGCGGCGAACTCCGCCAGCGAGCATCGAATGTGCGAACCATGCGGCGAGCACAAAATATTTGCACGCCATCGACAGTTCATTCGGATCCAGCGACGAATGAATTCAACCAGGCGACAACTAAGGAGACTACGAATGCCACTTAAATTGTGTTAGAATGACGGATCCATCTGGAAAGTCATTTAGTTGATAGATACCATCTAAGCGTGATCTTGATCGTATCATAACACTGTTCGTAGAGTTCAGAGACGTCGACGATGGACAGAATTAAACAAATCTACTGTGCAACGAATAAAGCGAGAATTAATTATATAACTGAGCTTGAAAAAGGTCATTTTATCTTATACACCATTGTTTTGCGGTATTTTCGAAACAGAGTTCAGATTATTCACACTTTTCCACGTTTAGACCAAGTGCAAAAACTAGATTGAATCCGCTAAATGTTTGACGTCAGATAGAATTAATTTTTCACGTTCCCGTTACATTAGTAATTTCAGTTTTTACCCTTGCATCGAACAATTAAAAAGTCGTAAAGTAAGCTTGAATTAGTTCCAACGCCTTTGAATAAGTTATGAAATTTCGTAATAAATCAAACGAATGCACTTCAAAATGTACAGCAATCTGTGACGAGCTAAGTATCAGTCCTATAAATGTATGGTTCATCAACTAAATATACACTCCATAAATTATGCATTTTCATCCATTATTAAACTTATATCTAAACCCGATGTCTCATCACAACAAATCTTATTCACTGAAACATTTATTCTCCTCTCTATAAAAAAATGTTCGACAACCATTTGTGTATCCTCTCCTAGTTGTCCACTACACGTGATAACCTATAAATTGACATGTTCAATTCCCCGTAAATATTCTTACATCGCTTACCCAGCACCATTAATTTCAGTTAACCTAATCCTGATGCAGTAATTAATTATCAATCAGCCGAGTAAAAGGAGCAGACAAAGTAAACGAAGGAACAAAAAGTAGCGAGAAAAGAATCGATAGGTCAGGATTACAAAGTTGCCGTGAGTTAACTCGGGAGAAGGCGTGAAAGTGGGGGTGTGTTCATGTAGATGCTTACACGCTGCGCGGAGTTAGACGGCGGATTGTAGCGGTGGGTAAAGGTTAACGTTGTTACACTACTTCGCCAAAAGCAATGAAGGCGAAGGAAGAGCAGTAGGGAAGATATTAGCGAGACAAATAGCCCGGTTGGCTCGCGCCGCTTGTGAAGTCTCATGTGTGAATACGCGTCTTAATGCCTGTATATACGAGACTGCAGTGTCAGCGGGTTGTAGTTGCGGCACCCAATTGATCGTTACGTGATTTGGGCCGGCGTAATTTGTCCAACAAATTCATTAAAAAAGCCGATCGTTTTGGCGAAATTAAATTGTCGAATTAATATACGGCAAATCGAGTTTAGTCACGAATATGTTGCTGTGTGTGTGCAACCGTGTTTGTATAATAGACTCTTGTTCCCGACTAAGTCGCGCCAGACTTCGCCACAATAAGCGAGGCTTAGTGCCCGTATTAGCATACGAGCGCGGCCTAATTAACAGTAGGGACACGCCGAATAACTCAAGTCCGGTCTATTGTCTTACGCAAAGCCGTTCGTAAAACTCGCGTTAAGTCGACGAATGGCTCCGGAGATTAGATGACAATTGACTCGTTGACCGGCCATTGTAAACAAGTCTTTCTGATTAACCTATTCGCGATACCGGGGCGCGAACATTTTCGTGCACGAGATAATGACTCGACAGTGCGTCACGCCGTGACGAAACCCCGCGCTGATATTCAAATTTTCACGAAAGCGCCGACCAACTTAATCAGAGCCAATTAACGACAAGCTTTTATTGCTATTCAAACAAACAGTTATCAAATCCGTTGCGCAATGGCGGAATTTCGTTGCAACAACGAGAGTATTTTTATTCGACGCGGTGACAAGTTTATTTGTACTTTTTATCGAATCGAGTCAAATGCATTGTGAAATTGAATAGTTTTAAAAAGGAAAAGTTTGAGAAAGTGGGATAATGGATTGCTTTGGAGAAGTTAGGAAATTTAAGGGGTAAGGTCGGTTGAATCAGTGGTGAGTTGATCCTGTGATAGGATTGAAGTAATGTTGAGTCAGTTTACGAAGGTACAACGGTCAAGTCTTATTATAAATCTATAATTCAAAAACTGCGAATGTGTATAATTAGATTTGCCTAACCTTTTGTTAATTGGAATGAAAAACCATTTTTACAATGAAAATTGGAATTACAAGTCTTAACCAACACATTGTTGGTTAAAAAAAATCGCTGTTGTCTCAACAGATGTTACCGTTCCTAGTTCTAGACCGAGATTGTTGTTGGTTTAATGTCATTTTTCCTCCTCGTGTGGGTATACTAGTGCCAACCATACATTTTTTTCAGCTTTCATTCAATACACACAAAGAATAGCATTTGGGGGTTTTTGGCGGGTTGTTGAACACGAATCGCGGATATGCATGATAAAAAATTCAAATAGTTCTTTTTTCTTCAAATTCGGTATGTTGGCGTTTATAGACTCGCTGAGCATGAAATTGAACTCGAGTTTAAACAATTAAAAATGGCGGATCCAATAATGCGAACCAACAATTTCAAACTTGTTTATTTTTCCTAAACTGTAGGTAAAATAGGTAAGTATTTGTTTAGATCTTTAACTCGAATCTGTAATAGGGTTTCATAAATCAACTCAGATTCATGATCAAAGACCCCAAAAACATCAACACTCTGACTTTGAAGTGATTCCAAAAACCCTTAAAAGATAATTTTATGTTATATACATCTTTGAAGCAAAGAATAAACATTAGAGAGATGCCCTGTATCAAGCTACGAGTCCCGCACGGAACATCTCCCTAATACGGAGAATCTTCGGAGATAAATGGGCGAAATAAGGGCGTATGTCCGCCTTTCTCCCGATTTTCGCCCGTTATGCTTGTTCGGGAGAAAATCGGGAGAAA
>JABFPB010004603.1:0-14649 GCA_022817645.1 Ceratoteleas bidentatus
CTTTGCCAAAAGTTTTCTGTAAAATCTCAAATACATTCTCCCAAAGGTACGGAATGGCGCTATGATCGATTTTTTTTTAATTATTTGTTGTGAATGTTTTTATTCAAAAAGACACTAACTCCGTTGCAGCAGACTTTCGACATCACCTTAAGGCGATATTCATGTTCTGCTGCTACGGAGTTAGTGTCTTCGTTAGTATAAAAAGTATGAACAAACATTTCATCACAAATCGACCATAGCGAGATTCTGCAATTTTGGGAGAATGTAACTGGCTAATAAATCATAATTTTTAATCACGCATATTCAACAAAAGTGATTTTTCGTAAGTTTTCATTTTTAACGAGGCAAAATTGTCTATTTATGATGAAATAATTATTCATACTTTTTATATTAACAAAGACACTAACTCTGTGGCAGCAGAACTTGAACATCACCTTAACCAGACATTGGCTTTATCGATGGAGAATTCCAGCAAGAACAATTTTTTGCATTAATAAATAATAAATAGCAAAATAATAATAAAGGGCGCACTTATGTGGCGTAAATTTTCTGTCCTTTATTAATAGAAACGGTTGTTAGATTCCGAAAACACCATTAAAAAATATCCACATAGATCTGTATTTTAAAATATATCCGTCCTTATCTAATAATGATGTACTGAAGAGAGATAGAAAGAAAAATAGTAACGTATGTGGCGCCACTTGCATATTGACATTATCGGTTATTCTATTCTAACCTTAATGGTCGCTGTTTGTCGGTTGTGTCGATCGGGGATCGAGAATTCTAAAGTCTGTCGAATTCTTGAACTAAAAAAAAAGGTGTTCATCACGGAGATCATTTTGTTTTGACAATAAGTGCGTCAGAAAAATACAGTGACGATTGACATTAATTAAAAGGTATCGTATCACGTTTTTTATATACATTTATTAATAATTAATAAAAACCTTCAAACTGATATATGTGATTTTTGTTATTTATTGTTTTACAGTTTGCATAAAGTTCCTGTTATTAAACGAGTGATTGGCATACGGGGGATCCTGCTGATCTGTCCCCACAGCCATTCTTAAGGACAGCAACAATAACAACAACAGTTTAAACGACGGGACCACCAAAACTTTAAAATAACACTCGAAAGCAACAGCAAAGCGTATGTATTTGTATTATCCGTTGTTCATATATATCATATGTATTGCTCTATTGTTCTAAATGAAATAGCATGCCATATAAATTTCTCTATTTTCTCTCTACAATAGTTTATAATTTACAAACGTTCTTCATGAAACCGTAATTATTTTTCAACATAACGTCCTTACGTTTAATTAGCATTTAATAAAGTCAAAATTTATTATAAGCTTCAAGGTTATGAATTAAAGTAAATTTGACATTTTTAATTGATTTAAAATTAATCCCTGCAAGCATATTTACTACAGTGTATAAAAATAGTATAGTATATAAATATTTTCAAGCATATTTACTTTAATTCAATTGCAAGTAAATAACAAGCTTTAATAAAAAAAGTGCAACTTTTTAAGTTAAGCTTCAAACATATTTATTTTAAAATTAAATCATTAGCACTTTTATTTTAAAATGTAACACTTTAAAATCAAATCATGATTTATAGCGTTTTGAGGTTAGAATGCCAGATTTGAGGTCTGAACTTTAAAAATTAACGTTAAACTTGAATATTAAAGCATATTAATTTTAATTTTAAATTTCCACCTTGAATTTAAAATATATATGTTTGAAAACCTGGTTTAAAATTGAATTTTTTTACAATGTAGAAACGAATAAAAAAATTTGATTATTATTAAATAATAATGATTACTCGGTGGAAATATTCCAAAATCATTATTTTAATTCCTTTCTATTCTGTATTATTCTAGTGATATAACGAAGATTCCCACAAGTTTTTTGAATTCTTTAAAAATAATTCGTTTAGGTTAAATTTTAATTACAACATCTGGATTATAAATGACAAAAAACTATTTTTTTGAATTCCAGTAAGATTGTCTATTTGAAAAAATTTACTGTGAATTCTTGAACTAGAATTCATTCAACTATTTATTTATCTTATTTTTACTTATATGATATTTTACTTTTACTTAATATAATATTTTCCATTCTTAAAAAAACACAAGCATCTGCGTGAAGTTAGGCATGTCATCAGAAATGCGCGCGCAGCCGCGCGTAGGCGAGGTGGTTGGCACATATAACACCAAATTTAAATTATTTGCTTGCCATTACTATTTCTATTCATTATCATACTGAAGGGGGGCATGAAGGGGAATTAAAGTGAAATGAAAGTGGAATGAAGAATAATAAAGGGGAATGAAGGGGGAATAAAGTGGAATGAAATTAGAATGAAGGTGGCATGAAGGCCGAATGGGAGTGGAATTAAGGTGGAATAAAAAAGAATACAGGAAAGTGAACGTCGAATAACAGTAGATTACATTGTCATTCCAATGGAGGTGGAATGCAGGTAGATTGAACGTGCACGCAAAAAAAGATATACCTAACACTAACATTTGTATGCCTTGCACAGGCATATTTAATTGTTAATCGTAATAGAACGATCCATGTACCTTAGAATGCCTACGCCAGGCATACTCGTGCCTGGCGAAAACATGGGGTTAATATAGAGATATTCTCTTCTTGTTTCAAACATTCGCTCTCTGACATACTAGTATTATTGGTCGCACCGAGATATTTTTTTGCGTGTGGATTAAAGGGGAAATGGAAATTAAATTCAGGTGGAATCAAGTAGCTTAAAGTGAAATTAAGCGGGAAAGAAAGTGTAATGAAAGTGCAATGAATGTTAAATGAAAGTAGAATGAACGGGGCGCAAAATTTGAATGAAGGTGTCACGAAGGCGGAATGAAAGTGGAATGAAAAAGAATGAAATGGATTGAAGGGGGTATGAAATTGGATTGAAGGAGAATAAAGGAAATAAAGGGGGAAAGGATGTGGAATGAAGGTGGAATGCAAGTGGAATGAATTTGGAATGAAAGTAGAATGAAAGTAGAATGAAGGTGGAGTGAAATTGGTATGAAGGGGGAAAGAAAGTGAAATGAAGAAGAATAAAAGGGAATAAAGTGAAAAAACAAGTGGAATGAAGGTGGAATGAAAATAGAATGAATGTGAAATGAAAGTGAATTTAATGTGGAATGAAAGTAGAATAAAGGTGCAGTGAAAGTTGAATGAAAGTAGATTTCACTGTCATTTCAATAGAGGTGGAATATAGATAGACTGAGCGTGGACTGAAGGGGGAATCAAGTAGCGTAAACGGGAATGAAGGGGGAAAGAAAGTGTAATGCAGATGGATTCAATGTGGAATTGAAAGTGGACTGAATGTGGAATGAAAGTAGAATGAAGGTGGAATGAAGGAGGAATGAAGGTGGAATGAAGAAGCCTAAAGTGGAATGAAGGGGGAAAGAAAGTGGAATTAAGAAGAATAAAATGGAATGAAGTGGAAAAGAATGTGGCAGTAAAAGTAGCTTGAATGTGGAATGAAGGTGGAGTGAATGTTAATGAAGGTGGAATGAAAGTAGAATAAAACTGGAGTGATAGTTAAATGATAGATTCCACTGTCATTCCAATGGATGTGGAATGTAGATAGATTAAACGTGGAATAAAGGAAGAGTGGAAATGGAACTGAGGTGGAATCAAGTAGCACAAACGGGAATGAAGGGAGAAGGAAGGTGGAGTGAAAGTGGAATTAATGTGTAATGAAAGTTGAATGAAGGTTGGGTGAAAGTTGAATGAAAGTTGAATGAAGAAAAATAAAAAGAAATGAAATGGAAAAGAAAGTGGAAGAAAAGTGTAATGAATGGAGAATAAAAGTAGAAGGAAGATGGAGTGAAATTGGAATGCAGGTGGGTTGAAGGTGGAATGAAAGTGGAATGAAGAAGAATGAAATGTATTGAAGAGGGTATGAAATTGAATTGAAGAAGAATAAAGGGAATGAAGGAGGAAAGTGTAGGTGGAAAGGAAGTGGAATGAAGATGGAATGCATAACAATAAAAGGGAATAAACGAGGAATGAGAGTGAAATGAACGTGGAATGAACGTGGAATGAACGCGGAATAAAAGTGGAAAGAAGAAGAATAAATTGGAATGAAGTCGATTAAAGATGAATGAAGAGGATTAAGCAGGGAAAGATTCAACAATTAAAAATTGCACAGGAAAAATCAAAGAGCGTATCACGCAAAGGCATGTCATTTAAACGCATGTCATGAAAGGCTTCGTCATTTAGTACTTATAAAATATTCAAAAATAATCTAAGTGACTAATTTTGGCGCGAAATTCAAATTGATTTATTTGTTACTTATACTAAATATTTGTATTATTTAAACATTTCTTTCATAAAAGTTTATTTATATAAATCAATTATAAAAATTTATATAAATCATTTATAAAATATTAAAATAGGTAAAAAAATAGGTAAAAAAATATTTTAAAATAATCAACTAAAATATTATAGGTATATAGGTAAGGGGTCATTCACGTAATACGTCACACTATTTCATAGTTCTTTCTCTTATTATCCAGTAAGAAATCATATGTTCATCTCACTTTAATAGTGTGACGTATTACATGGACGATCCCTACGACAAAAAGTATTGTTCGCACCTCGGATGAAAAAACCTACTTTGCCCTTGATACAAAATATACTATTTAATCATGTATATTTAAAATTGTTTGCAGGGATTTCATTTATATATGACGTTTAACGTTCTGAATGCCTTTGTTGTCATAAAAAAATCTTTGCATTTTGAATTATATTTAGAATTAATAATTAATTAATCCGCTTTCAATATATGTCAATGGTTTCATTGTATTAATTTTATGTTTCTTTTTCAGATTGCAGTTCTTTTTCATCGTGGCCATATTTTATTATTTTATTATAAATAAACAATAGCTCCGAATACCTGGTGTATTTGTCGAGTGTTTGGCTCCAAGAGTTTATCCTACAAAAATTCTTGTTCGAGCGATATTGCTCCAAAATCTTCTACGATTTTGTTCGAGCGTTAGTGCATTGTATAGTGACCGTTGGATACATTCATTTCATCTGTATCACATATTGTCATATTTTATATCTGTATTGTGTATCTGTATCAGATAAGTTTCAATAAAAGTGTATTTTTCTGACAGAATATTTAAATAAGTAGTTTTGATATATCTCTGAATATCCCTGTACTATTGTATTATTTCTTTAAATAAATAAGTTTAATTGTTAACTAATTTTTTTGTACTTTAACATTATGGAGACTGAAGCATTTAGGATTGATAAACTTAGCAAGAATGATCGAGATTTGATTTTAAATTATCAACAGTTAGAAGAAACGCATATGCATTTGTTCAATTATATTTTGCAACAAAAAACTACGTATTCTTTTCAACCACCATCGCTTTGGCAAGAACCGAATTGTATAATTCCTGTAAAGGAAGATACTGATTATATTCAAATTTTATACAGTCCCGGTCATTGGGTATGTTGTTATTTCGATATGCAGTCAATTTTTATTTATGATTCTTTAAACCGTAGAAAGATTAGTGATAATGAAGAAATTTACTTGCGACATCTATTTCCTCAATATGATTTGAAACATATAAAATTTCCAACCGTTCAGAGTCAAGGAAATGGTATTGATTGCGGAGTTTATGCTATAGCATTCGCTGTTTCTATTGTTTATAGATTAAAACCAGAAAAGGTAAAATATGATCGAATCGTGTTGCGAAAACATTTGGAACAAATGTTGTCGTCTTTAAAACTTAGTCATTTTCCCCAGGATATAGATTTCAAACAACATTTCATTGATCCTCTTGCAGTAGCTACACAAAAGCGTTACAGAGCTATTCAATACCAAATAAAAAATAAGTACAACAAAAAAATAAAAACAAAAAAGGATATATCACATAAATTAAATAACATTCCATTAAAATCAGATATAAATGGTCCAAAGCAGATTATATATAATTGTGATAATTTGAATAACTTAATGGAAAAAAAAGTTATTAATTTCACTGAAAAAGTTAAAAAAGATGTAAATTATTATATTAACATTAATCTAGATAATACAAAAAATGTTGTTTCTCAGAATATATCTACTGCAGATAATAATAATAATATTTTTACAATTACAAGACCACTCGAACCGTGTAATATAACGTTGAATACGACTGAATTTCTAAATGTTGAAATAAAAGATTTCTTTGCGATTCCAAAAAACACAAACACAGATGTACAAAAAACTGATGAATTAGATATTCAAAATCATTTTTCTGCTTTAACTGTCACTGTAAATGATAATATTATGAATGATTTTATAGAACAAAAGCAGAAACCTAATGCGAAAGAAAATTTTATTAATACACAGTGCGTCGCAATAAAATGTTCTAATGTAGATGAAGTAGAAAATGATTGCTCTAAGTCTCTTGTGTTGTCAGATGATCCATTTGTAACAACTGTAAGCGACGTTCATTTTGAAACCAAAATTAATTCAAATAGTATGCCATTTGAGGAATGCAATGGTCGAGAAATTATTCAACGCTCTATTTGTAGTAACTGGCAAGGTTTAAGAAAATTAAAATTAGAAAATTTAACAGAAATTGATAAAAGAAAAATAATAAATAATGAGTGGCTTTCAGATAATCACATGAGAGTATTTCATTCTATTGTACAAAATTATACAGAGTTTTTACCATATGACACATTAATAATTAATAAACCAGACAGAATTCGGTCTGTTCCTAGAAATGTTTCTCACATACAAATTTTGCCATCATCTAATCATTGGATCTGCAGTTATTATGACACTAATTTCATATATATTTATGACTCCATGAACAATAGATACTTAGCTGACGAACAAAAATTATTTTTGAATAAATTATATCCTTATGTTCATGAAAATTCAATTATTTTTACAGAAGTACAACATCAAAATAATTCTATTGATTGTGGTGTTTTTGCAATTGCCTTTGCTGTTTCAGTATTGCGTAATATTAAGCCAGACTCCGTTAAATATGACCGAGGGTTGATGCGTTCTCATTTATTGAAATTATTAGAAACTCATTCAATTGAACATTTCCCTGTTATAAATGAACAAGGATTACAACAATTTCGACAAACCGCTGTCCCTAAAAATAATTTGAAATATTTTAATCAAATAAAATCAATATCGACTAACGCTAAATGTGAGAAAAGAAAAATTGAGAATTATTCAGACAGTGAATTCGAAATGAGGAAAATTAAAAGAAATTTTGAGCCTGTTGCTGACATCGATAACATTAATAGACAAATTAATGAATAAGAAAAAGAAAAATCAATAATTTTTCAGACAGTGAACTCGAAATAAAAAAAGCTAAAATAAATTGTGAAGCAATTTTAAGCAATACTGCTAAATTATTTAGTGATAGAAAATATAATAATAAACATAATAAAACGAAGCATATTATAAAAAGTAACAGACGTAATAATAACTTAAATAAACATAATAAACATAATAAAAGGAAGCATATTATAAAAAGTAACAGACGTAATAATAACTTAAAATTGCACGATAATAAAAATAGAAGATGTAAATCCTCTATTAATAAAAGTAAAAAACATTATGCAAAATTTAAAACCGTAATTCTTCAAAAAAGAAAATTACATTGCACACAAAATAAAACAAAAATTTTGGCATATAAAAAACGATATTCTAAGTTATCAATCAAAGAAAAAAATAAATATTCGTTTCAAACAATGTTTCGAATGCGTGAAATGTCAGAGGTTTATATTAAAAAACTTGCACCCAATATGCATGAGAAGACTAGTATTGATAACAAAATCGAAGCTACGAAAATAATACAATGGTGTTTTGTGGGTAGACAAAATTATATGTGTCACCTAAAAAGAACATTAGAAACAATATCTAAGAAAGTGGAAGTTAACATTGCACAATTGAATACGTGTGATTGTAATGATTTGAGAAAAAAAATACAGCATTGTCAAACTCTTAATGTGTTACCATTAAATGCACATAAAAATAAAAATACTGCAAATAAGTCATGGGATTGTGATAAGTTATTTTGTAAAATTGAAAATAAAGCGATTTGTTAAAACATTATGACATAAATTTAATTTCATTACAGAAGATTAAAATGAAAAATGTTAAACAATATATTGAAAATATCGAACAATGTTCAGCCGAACATAGGAACCCTGCTAAACTCGGACATCCATACAGTTGCTATGTCGATTTTAATTCGTGTAATTCTGATTTCATTTCGACACTTATTTTATCACCACATTTTCCAAATGTTCGATATATTAAGAAACTAATATACACTCTTATTAAGTTATGCAAACAGATTCAAAAACTAGATTTAGCACTCGAAAAAGGTGATGCTGAATTTTTGGAAAGCGAATGTTGTAATATTATAGAGAATTTAAATACAACAGAACATGAAATAAATGCAGAAATAGAACTTAACGAAGACAATATTAAATCACAATTTCACAATGCGTTCAAAGCTTTGGAAAAAAGATCTGATGATACTCCTGTATATCCATGCGTTTCTTGTGAAAATTATGTTTTAGAACAGATGTAACATTAATAGAAAATTTTAAAAAAACCACTAGACAGCCGACCATGGTTAGATTTGATGAGTTACATTAGGATAGAAGGGTTGTGTGATGAATGTGATTATTTTGTAATTATTGCTTAACTAAATTTCGCTCAAACAAAATACCACCAACATGTATTCTAAATAATGATCTATTAAAGACAAGCCTGATGAAATATCTAACTTAAATGATTATGAAAAATTGTTAATTTGGAGGGCAAAAGCCTTTCAAGTAATTCAAAAAATGGAAACTGTTTCTAATAAAAAAGCACCGTTCAGAAAACTTGTTCCTAAAGTTAAAGGACGAACATTCCATTTACCATTACCTCTCGAGGAAACTATTGCTAAAATTTGTAATACTAATGATCCTATAAACTTAAATCACGAGTTCTACATTTTAGTTCGTGGTATACCGAATAAATCAAACGTTCTTTGGGAGCAATTAGTAGATATGCAAAAAGTATTCAACGCTTTGAAATGGTTGAAAAATAATAATCCACATTACGAACAAATAAAGCTACCGAATCATTACAATGAACTGCTAAAAGATTTAAAAAACATTGAATATTAATATCACACAGAGAATTCTGATGAAATAGTTGAGAAAATTAGCCAGGCGAACGATCAGACCAAAGATGAAATTGACAATATAGATACGAATGTGGAAAGGTATGAAAAACCAGCAATGTTAACCCAATTATCAACAAATGATGACTACTATGAACAATACACTGTATATCCAATCAATGAGCAAAGAATCAATGAAACTTCAACTAAATTATATCAATTGTTGAAAATTCAGGACATTCCAATAGACAACAGACTGAAAGAATTAGATCTATTATGTTTTCCTGATCTATATCCACATGGACAAAATGGTATGCATGAAGATCGTAACACTAGTTCGTCAGACTTTGAAATTATTAAACAGAAATTAATGTCGAAACGTTCTGAATTTAGACTAAATTTGCAATATTTGTTTTTCCTTTTGAACGATAATAATATTCGTCATTTGAAAGCAGGCATATTTCATAAAATGAATATTACAAATCCTCGTTTTAAGTATACTGCCGGAACTTATTTAGATTTATTAAATAAAGAACAGCTAGAAAGCAACTTAAACACGGTATTTTCCAGGCTTCGTAATACTCAACAATACTGGAAAATACCGAGAAATAATCTCAATTGTATGGTTGACCATTACGGACCAGCTACATGGTTTCTTACATTAAGTCCCGCGGAGTGGCTATGGAGTGATTTAATTCATTATGTACGTAAAATTAATGAACCAAAGATGGATAAATTATCACCAGAGTTATCGTCAGAGTTAATCGCAAAAGATCCAGTGTCTGTATCTAGATTTATTCAAAATAAATTTCGTGCTATGTTAGATTTTATATGTTCAGATGATAATCCACTGGGTAAAGTAATTCACTATTTTTGGCGACGTGAATATCAAAGCCGGGGAACTCAGCATTTTCATTTACTGTTGTGGGTCGAAAATGCTCCAGTTCTTGGGGAATCAACAAATGAAGAAGTTGCTAAGTTCATATTAAATCATGTTACTTGCAGGATTCCTGATAGTAAACTTTCGCCAATATTATATGCCCGCGTAAATAAGTCACCAGAAACATCATTGTAATGCATATTGCAGACGAAAAAAAAAAACAAAAAGTGGATTTACAACAAAATGCAGATTTGCTTTTCCAAGACCTGTAAGTGAAAATCTTGTCTTACGAGATGCTGTTACGTCTATTGCAGGTAGAAAAACGTTAAAAAGTAAAAGCCGTTTATACGATTTGCCTCGATCTGAGCAAGAACGATTCATAAATGACTATAATCCTGCTGTTTTGACTGCTTGGGAAGGAAATATAGATATTCAATTCTGTGGTGAAAAGTCAAAAATCGTTACATGGTATATTACTAAGTATGAAACGAAAGGTGAGAAAAGTCGAAAAATAATATTTTTCAGGTTGTAAATTGAGCAAGAAACTTTTAAAGACATTAACTCTACGACATCTTTATGTAAACGTTTGTGGAACTTTTCATTAAGATCTTTAACCAATAGAGAATGTGGGGCATTGGAGGCTGCTGATACTTTATTGGGTATAGCTTTGTATGGAACAGATCCTGAAACAACGATCAAGTGGTTAAATGTTAATGAAATAAGAAGTAAAAAGTTAAAAAGTCATCAACAAATAAAAATGTTAGATGAAGAATCAACAGACTTGTTTTGCTTAAATTTTGTGGATGATTTTTATCCGACGCGTCCTAAGCAATTAACATCTTATTGCTTATACGATTTAGCCAAGTGGTTTGATTACACTAAGATAAAACCGAAGGATAAAACAATTCAATGTATAGAAATAGGAAGAGACGGTTATCTAAAAAAACGTAAACGGCCGTGTCTTATTAATCATATTAAATTTAATGTAAATTTACAACCTGAAAAATATTATTTTTCGTTACTAATATTATTCAAGCCTTGGAGAAACATAGAAGAATTGAAAAATGGATTTTCTACCTATGCCGAAGCGTTTAACGATGCACAGTCAACTTTGAAAGAAGCATTACGGTATCATGAAAAACTTACAGAAATTCAAGAAGCATTCGATCAGGTACACGAATTAATTAGAAATAAAATCGAAGAAAATGAAAGTGAAAGTCAACAATACAATGAAGAACCTTTAGAGTGTCACCCCATCGAAGCTGACGAAGCTATGAAAGACTTCAAACATATTGATCACGATATACAAAATATTGATGTTCCGCAAATGATTTCGGAACTAAATGAAGATCAGAAACGTATATTTGATATTGTAACGAAGTCGTTGTTAACTGAAGGGACAAGTACTTTACGTATTTATGTGAGTGGCGAAGGAGGTACTGGTAAAAGTTTTTTAATTCAAACTATAAGGTGCTGGATGAAAGATGTACTTAAAAAGCGAGTTGCTGTAACAGCCCCGACTGGAATAGCAGCATTCAATATTAATGGTCTAACAATACATAGATTATTTCAGTTACCTGTAGAACACGGAAATACACCCAAATATAAACCTTTGTCCGATGTAGTTTTAAAAACGATAAGAGAAGAATTAAAAGAGGTAAACTTATTTATTATAGATGAGGTTTCAATGATTTCGAACATAACATTTATGTACATTCATTTAAGATTAGCCGAAATTTTTGATACTACTGATACAGAAGATGGATGGTTTGGTAAAAAGCATATTATTTTGTTTGGTGATCTATTACAATTGCCTCCTGTACATGATAATCCAGTTTTTATACAGTTAACAAATGATCAAACTAATAAATATTTAGATTGTTTAGGAAGTTTTGATTTATGGAAAAATTTATTTGTTTATGATGAATTAACTATTAACATGAGACAAAAAAATGATTTATTATATTCCAAAATGTTGTCTCGCATTCGTGTAGGCTTGTTTACTGAAGACGACATAATGCAATTAAATTCTAGAAAAATTAAATTCACATCTGAAACATGTGAAGGGAGGTTGCAAGAATTATGTGATTTTATTTGTTCTTTACCGTCAGACGCAGTTTGTTTACTTCCTACACGTAATATGTGTAAAACTTTGAATAATGAAATGTTAGCTCGTATTTCATCAGAGGAAATAAAACTAATCGCTGAAGATTCAATAGAATGTCCTCGTTATTTGAAAAAGAAAATTAATAAAGCTCTGAGTACTGAAGACGAAGACTGTTCTAGATCAGCCGGTATGCCTAAAATTATATCGATTAAAGAAGGCGCCAAAATTATGATTATAAGAAATATTGACGTTACTATAGGTTTGGTCAATGGTACTATCGGTATTATAACATCCGTCTTGAAAGACATTGACGATAAAAACAAAATTATTCGTCTAAAAATTAAGCTAGCTAATGGATCAGAGCATGTCATCGAGAAAATAAGCGTGAAATTTCAAATAATGGAAAGAGCTTTCGTAATAAGACAACAATATCCCATTTGTCTTAGTTATGCAATAACGATCCATAAATCTCAAGGCTTAAGTTTGAAAACTACAGTTATAGATGCTGGAAATAGTATGTTTTCTTATGGACAAATGTATGTTGCACTGTCTAGAGTAACATCTTTAGAAGGATTATATTTAATAAATTTTGATCCATCATCTTTAAAAGCAGATGAGGAAGCAATTGTCGAATATAACAGATTAAAAAAGAAATATAGGCCTATGCTGCCACTTCTAGAAAAAAATAATACCACTTTTTATAAAATATACGATAACCACTGGGCTATACCTCAACATATATTAAATTGTCAAAATCCAACATTGGAACTTATTATTTCAAATAAAAATGATGATTCATTGTCATTACGAGGAATAAACAATGTTGATGGAATATCGTGTTACGCGAATTCAATTGTACAGTGTATAATTCATTGCAGTAGTATTAGAAAAAATATTTTAAATTTACTGAAGCAACATGTTTTATATATTTTCGTAAAAAATTATACAGATTGTAATAAAAGTATTGATATAAGAGATATCAGGAGGTTTGTTGATGTATCTTTAAGTGAAGATACTTATACTCTTCTTAATCAACAAGATGCCGTTGAATTTTTTAATCATCTTTGTAACTCAGTTGCTAATATAAAGGATGTGATTAAACATAAATTAAAATATACAGTCACATGTTTGAATAATAGTTGTATGTACACAAACACCCATGAAACAGACAATTTAGTTGTTACTATTCCAGTTCCTGATTGTGGTAATAAGAGCATTACTCTCCAGAACCTTATTGATAAACATTTTGTCATGAAAGATAAAGTTGAAGCTCAATGTTCTGAATGCTTGCACACACACAAACTGCACAAAACTGAAGTAGTTAATATTGGAACAGTGCTTATTTTGCAATTACAATTATTTAAAATTGAAAAAGGAAGTATTGAAAAACTCACTAAGATATGTAATATTAAGAACGTTTCAACGGGATCATACTTGATTCAAGGATATAATTACAGAGTCATTAGTGCTATATTTCACCATGGTGCATCAATGGCTGAGGGACACTATACCTGCATGATTAAAAAAGGAAAGTCTTGGATGCGTGCTAATGACTCGCATATAGCAAAACAAAATTGGCCACGAAATTCTAAAGATGTTTATTTATTTATATTAGAACAATTGTAGTTATTCTATAGAATTATATAGAAAATAATTTGGTATAATGGTGTTGTATTTTATGTAATATATAAACATAATAGCAAAGTTTAATTTATTTAATGAATAATGTTTTTAAGGAAGTTATATGTTTTAATAGATTATGTCGCTGGTAAGGAAAATGTACTGTCAAGTAATTTTCATTTCTGAGGAATTGGAATGAAAACTTACAAAACATATGCTCCAATCTCGCAGAAGTGTACTTAGAATATGTTTGGTATAAAAAATGCCGAACATTAGAATATTTCATGGGAATATTTGAAATATTCTCAGATTGACCGATGAATATTTTGTGTTATTAGGGTATATTTAGATCAAAAATAAATGATATCCCCCCAAAAAACAATTACATTGTAAAGGTTACGCCAAGATTGTGGAATGATCTTACTTGCCTCAAAAAATGTTCTTTCAATATTACAATTCGATAAATAAATTAGTCATTCAAAAAAAAGTGATATCAAACTGAGCCAACGAAGGGATCCAATGTCTCATGGATTAGCTACGTGTAAAACAAATTTTATTGTTGATCAAAACTATTGTATGAGAAATGTCTTAACTCGAATACAGTATGTAGCTGGTTTAAGTCGAAATGAGACACATTTGGAATCTGTATAAAATATCAAACTTTATTTGGGGTGGACTGTACATCAAGGGGGGAAAGGTGACGTGAAAAACGTCCAAAAGGTCGTAGTTCTCGCAGGAGCTTCGACCGTCGTTGAACTGGAGCCGACCGTCGGCTCAACGCCGTCGCTTTACCGCGGCGACCGGGAAACGCCCGCGTCACGCTGTCTCGCTCTTACTCGCAACCTCTCCGCTGAGAGGTGACGCGG
>JABFPB010004604.1:0-14647 GCA_022817645.1 Ceratoteleas bidentatus
AATCGACAAAATCATCATACCTATTTTCGTCAAATGAAATTCAGTTCTACGGTTTTAAAGTAAGATCACATTGCTACACTAATGTGAGATTCAGAAGACCCACGTTGGGCGCCAATTTACACTTGCTCTGTTCCTTCCCCGCCCTAGACCCAACCAGCCAAACATAATTAATCTCTGTCCAATTCCAACTTTTCTCGCCAATATCCGTCGGATCAGATCGCCTACCGATACGCGCAAGTCGCGTCGAAAGCCTGGCCGTTTTTCGCGGCGCAACATTGTCGAAGGAAATGAATGCCCTCGTCGGATTATCGCGCCGAATCTCGTGACTTAATTAAAGTAACCGGAGGTGGAAAAACGTTAATTAATCCGGCGGGCAGACAATGTGATAATTTCGAGCGAGTTTTCGCTCGAAATTCAGCTGGCCCGTGAATAGCGGACAGAGAGGGGTTGCGGTAGCGCTCAGCGAGTTTACGTAAACAAAGACGTCTTGCAAACCGGGAGAGCGTGTAACGTAGCTCGATTTCGCCGAGCTATGCGTTGTCTACGCGAGTGCCAGCCAGTCAGTCAGCCAGCTAGCCAGTCAGCCGCGAACCAACCAGTCAACCACCGAGAATCAATAACTCCTGCCGGTGGAGCGGCGCTCTCCACCTTTTGCCCCTTTTCGGCCCTCGAGCGCTCGGCAACCTGCCTATCCAGCCCCTTGCTCGCAGTCTCGGAATCTCCCGCTCGGCGCTTCGACCGAACGAGATAAAGATAACCGCGCGCGCCCCTCGGATTGCACAGTCAACAAAGCTCATTGTTATCTCGCGAGATTGTATTAAGCGCCGTCACAGGCATTGTTGCGCGCCAACTAATTCGACGTCTGGCCAAAAATTCGGTTTCACTGGTTCCGCCGGACGGCCGAGTTATTTATCGTCGTATTCGATTCGGGTTTGCTGAATCGCGGCACGATTGTATTGAATTGGCCAGCGGGGTGAGGATGATGAAGTCGAGTCGACGATGTTCGGCTTGCGATGAATTGACGCGCCGACAATGCATCGGGGTTGATGAACGAGTGACGATGATCGCGAGCATTGAGGCTGCGGCAACGAGATCCGAGGTTTTAGATAGCCACGACTTGGAAGTGGTGCTGCGAAGATGACGACGATAACGCGATGGTAATGCATTTCCGCTGATAACTCAATCCGAGCTCGAAGCCGATGTACGGGAGATAGGCCGGGGCTCAAATTACGTCCAAACTGGAACTGGTAATAAGATTGCGGCGGAATAAGAGGCGCGTTTCGCTGACAATCGCGGAGGAAGAAACAATTGAATGGGAACGTGCAATTATAGTCATACCCAGTTGGGTAAGATTGTTGCTGTCAACAGTAGTGTTCACCAGTCACCCACAGACCCGGATTCCGAAAGAACGAAGGATTCTAGGGGCCGAACGAACCTCTTCGGAGAGGAACACACACTTGGCGGCCTTGATCCGCTATCACCAATTGCATCCGATCGATATCGAGCATCTAATAATTAACGACAGCAATTATTCCGGGACCGATAATCGAGTATGCAATTGCGGCCGGCTTCGTGCGATCGATAACGACGTTCTTCTGATAATGCACCGCAATTACGCGGCGCCGTTTGGTTATTGCATTTTTCCCGCCAGCGTGGCAGAAGCAGTGAAGAACGAACTACTTAAGAGAGATTGTACCACGTTCCATCAACATTATGCTCCTATTAAGTCAGCCACTCCTCTTGGGACTAACGTCAATTTGGAACACTCTCTGGAAATGACTCAGAACCGTAGAAGCATTAACAAACTATGATGATTTACCAGATGATTATATTGCATTTTTTTTAGAACACCATGTTGTTGAGTTTATAAGACATAGTATATGTAAAGGTAGTTTCGCCTGAATCAGAATGAATGAATTTTTCAGCAACAAACACGTAGTAGAAGACAAAATCTTGATACAAAAGCGTCCGCGTTTGAATCAAGGGTTAACTGCTGTTATTCCAACATCCTCGATTCTACTGCGAGCGTGTTTATGAACACGTAAAGCTGATCCAAAGGCAGTACGGTGTTGGCTCAACAGAGATCACTGTACTTAGTTTTAATACAAGATTGCTGTTGGTTCAATGGCATTTTTTCTCCCCGTGTAGACCAAAATCTTTAACAGTCTATTCCGTTTCACTCCAATCTTTTATCTCCGTCCTCAAAATCTCCAAACTTTCTTGCAATTTTTCCCAAATATCCCTAGTTCCAAAACTCCTTTGCCCCGGAAGATTACCGGAAACAACGCACCGAGATGGAAGAACCCTTCTTCGCTAATGAGGGCGCTGAAGTCGCCGTCTAGCTGTTTACTCGATCTTTCAATTTGCTATTGCTCGTAATTCACAGCTTACTTGGCTGGAAGATTCGGCAGACTTCAATCGGCATAATCTGTGGCGGATTAGCCGAGGCAAGCCGGTGCATTAGAGCCTCAAAGCGTCGCGATTGTGATTCGTGAATAATTGATAAACGCGCGCGCTCAGCGTCGGCAACAACTTGACGTCGGTCGCGAAGGGTCCGCAACAAAGCTCCCACGTTCGCGCCGTTCTTTTTGGGCTTGCACCCTTGGAGAGCGGGTATTCATCTCGACGCTATCGCCGCGCATCTCGAGGGCGCGCCATTGATACGCCCGGCAGGTGCAGCGTCAAGTTGTTTCCAGCCGACGTGTCGCGAGTTTCAGGCGTCCGAGTCGTGCAGCGCAATTATGTTAATGAAGTTGAATTCGGCTGCTAGTAATTGCACACTGTCGATGCGCTGGTTCGGCGAACTCGGAACGTAACTGGGAGTAGCAAGGAATGAGGTTAAAAAGTTGGCACCGCGGGTTCGATGGGAAAAGATAAAGTTGGTATATGGAAGGGAAAGGATGCATCCCTTGTATAGAAGGGATTGGTAGTTAAGGGTTGTTAAAAAAAATTGGGAGCGATTGACCGATGGAGTGTGGTTGATCTAAAATTATGGCAAAGTGATGTACCAGAGATTAACAGCGAGGCATTGATGCCTTCTCCTATTTTTTTTACCCTTAACGTTTTTAGGAAGGAGCAAGTGACTAGTTAGGGTTAATTAAAAACTAATGATAGGAATCACTGCTCTAAAAGCTGATCATGTCAATTTTTAGAGAGAGGTCCTTGCTTGAGCTCACTCGAGACGAAATATTTAACTACTTCAACCTCCAATCAGCATCCTTTCAACCTCTTCATCCTCTTTTAAGCCTCTTCAACATCCTTGTAGTGTCCTTCAAACCTCCTTTTAACCTCTTCAGCCTCTGTACAGCTTTGACTTAAACTCTACTAACAACCTCTTTTCAGTCTCCTTTTAATATCGATTCGACCTCTTTTCAGCCTTCGAGGTTGAGAACAGGATGAAAATTTCGTCTCGGATCAAGTTAGCATCACATGTTGCCCTAGCTCTTCACATCTAAAATTCGTATCCCATGATCTAAACCAGACTAAATCCAAGATTTTAGACAAAGCGTCGCCACCTTTTTTCCGTGAGGAACACGTGTCGTTCTCGCATCCGTAGGAATTTCGGCTGGTCCTTCTCGGCTCTACAACATTCGAACCTTGTCGGGGACCGTTCCAAACCCACATTCTTATTGCACCAGTCGAGACTTCAGGTAGCACTGGGCCATCCCACTTAAAATGCGAGCTTCTTCTGCTCCTGACGCGGCGCTACCACCTCGAGTGCATCTCGAGATTAAGTGCGGACCCAGCGAGCTATTTATGGGCTTCTAATTGTAGGGTCCGGCGAACAAGGTTACCTAATTAGATCTTCGGCCCTCCGATCGTCGCTTATTATTTCGTCCCGTCGATGCAAACGTTGTCTCAACAACTACGTCGACTGAGCAGTCCACTCGAGACCCACAGGGGGGCACTCGTCGGTCTTCCTACGAATCAGCTTTCGTTGCCGAAAGTTGGCAGAAGCACTCAATCGCCTGAGTGCGAATAATCCGATAAGACGCTTGCACTCGGTGGCTCGAAATCGTGCGCGACTCGGCTGTTTTGATAGGGCTCTTTGAGGTCCCGGCGCGAAGCTGTACGAGTCGTCGCGTCAACGCCGATCGATCGGAATAACCGGCTGACAAAGACGAAATTGCCGGGGGCCCCTCTCGCCGATGATTCCTCGAAGCGAGGCGCGCAACGATGTCACAATCGCTCTCGTGCGCGGCTGCCTACCGTTAAGTTCAGTGGAGGCCAATAACCCAGGTAGTAAACTTATTTGGAATAGTTTGTGCCCGCCTCCGCGGCTCAAACGATCAAACGATGACGATATTGCATCCTATATAATGCGCGCCGGGTCGACGGGCCGCGCGCGCTCGATGATACGCTAGATACGGCATTGTAGCGGTTACGCGCGCGAGTTTAAGCGCTGTTAAATTGCTCGCCGTGTTCCCGGGGCTTTCTCGTTCTGACGGATGACAAGGAGAAACTCGCCGCTCTCTATTTCACTCGTCACACCTTTTCCCCGGAGAGCCGATCTGACGCGCGCGTACGAGATCGTTGGCGGAAAGTACCGCGGGCCCGAATATGGCCACTCGGCGATCTGCATCTACGCTTTTTGAGATCGTTCATTCACTTAGGTCGAGGCAGAGGTCTGATGGCATCTAAAGGAATTCGTATAAAATTAGCATGGTATGAAAATTGTGAGGTTAGTGTGAAGGAAATTGACATGGAGAATGATAGTTTGAGGTACAAAGTGGTGTTGTTTGAGATCTAAACATGTGGATGTAGCATGAAAGGTGATGTGATGGCTTACTTGAATGTATATGGTCCATATACATACAAGATAGAGAAAACCGAGGATTTAATTGTCATTTATTATAATGTACAGCAATGTTGGCGGTTTTTTTACAGAAATGTAAAAAAAGGTTAAAAGTTCAAGTAGATGAATTCAAACCTGACAATCAAACCTGAAAATTAATTTTTTTCAAATTGGGGTCTACCATCATTCGTCGCGTATTGAAAGATACTGAACTAAGGGCTAAGTAAACGAACAAATCGCTGCGGACGGCAGGCATCATCGACGCGGTCTGATTAGCGGTCTGATGGGAAAAATGGCAAAAAGCGACGGCCTCTCAAAAGCAGTTCCTCGCGAAGAAAGTTTGACAAATGAATAGATCGTATTGGGCCCCGTTCCTTTCTTTTCTCGATTCAACACCGCGGCGAACGTGCCACGCTGTAATCTGGGTTTACTGCCGACGTAGGCCATTGGCCCACTTTTGAGCCAGCCGCGCGGCCACTTTTCAGCCGTCGCACGTGGATGCGCCCGTCACGAGCCGATGCATCGTTAAATCGCTCCCTGCATTGTACCGAATTGCCTGCGCCGTCTTGTCACTCTAAACGTCGCGATAATTAAAACAAATTCCTAACACGAATCGAGATGCATATTCCCAGAGGCTGCATGGAAAAAAGAATTGAACTGTACCAACAAAGGTTGGTGAAGGTTTAATTCTTGTCGATGAACTGAATAGTCGGTATTGGTACAGGTAATCTGAATCCTAAATTAGAGAAATACATTTTTCTAAATCACGAGAAGCAGACAACAGGTTAAATGAAGCTTCATATGCTTTCGACTAAGTTTAGGTCAGTAAAATAGGGACAGAATTGGGATTGAGTATAGAAAAGATGGTTTTTTCGTATGGCTGAATGAAGGAGCAAACGATACGGTGAGTCGGTAATGTAGAAAGCTGAGAGGATATCGAGCGGAAGATCGCGCGTTTATCAATTTCGATACGTAATCGGCGATTATCATCGCGCGTTGGGCTTCTTTATATTGAATTAACTATCTCCCGTTCATCATCTCCGAATTACGGTACCCGATTCGCCGATTTTTAACGCGCGATCCTGAGATTGTCCTCGCCAATTAATCGTCCTCGGACCGCTATCATTACATCGCGTCCGTCCATTAATTTCGCCGCACTTGTTATTATCAGCCCCATATCGCCAAGGATCTCCGCGTTCTCTAGAAATCTTCTTCCTCAAATCTCGAATTTTAGTTGATGGCCAGTAAACGTCCAATGTACCGAGGCTGTCGACCATCGTTACCGGAGTGTTCGAAATGTAATTTTTGAGAAGAAATGATATTTGAAGAAATCATCTTTGAGTAAAAAAGAATGAGACAACTCATCATCTCATCAAATCGATTTTGATTTACAGCGAATACTGTAAGCTCATTTTTAGATTGATTTCAAAATAATTGTTTTTTCTACTTTTTGATTGACGACAAACTTTTTTTCTAATTTCTGACTCATCTTGATAGGGATATTGGATAAGGTGTAAACTTTGCAGTTTAGAAAACTTTAATCTAACTTTCCCTAAGCGACATTTCATCTCGTCATCCTCCCTAACCTCCGTCAACATTCCTCCCACTGGGATCGTCAAAACCGTTCCGTTAAGTCGCGCAATCGATCAAGCCGCGGCCTCATTAAGGCCCATTTCGCCGGCTCGTCTATTTACATAAGCGTTCCGCGCGTTTTCTCCGCGATGCGCGCCGACTGCTAAACTTTTCCCGGCGTGACGCAACAATGTGCCCGGCGAAAAGAACGCGAAAATGAGGCATAATTAGACGGAACGCGAGCCCGTTGCTGCGGGCCGCGTTGATATTCGATCGAGGCGGAAGTGAGTCGCGCCATTGAGATGTCTAAGACCGGCCGTGCCATTTTCACATCGATTTCACCGGAGGTACACGTCGAACCGGCAACGCGCGCTTCCGCATTCCCGCGTTTATCGGGCGACCGTGGCGCAACATAATTTATCCCGAGACAACGGCTCGCGTTCTGCCTACATGCGGCGATGAAGCAATTACGAAATTTGCGCCCTACGGGCGTTTTTGCGCCGCGCGGCGTGTACGTATTCGGGCCACGCCGCTCGATAAACATCGACGCGTGAGCATCGACAAAGGACTCGCGGAGCCGGCATCCCAACGGAGAAGGTCGGCGGACAAAAAAGAGGTCAGCCGCGGTGTCACAGTGTTGCCTCGACGATCGCTGCGCCGTATCAATGCCGCTTTTGTTTGTCCCGGCTTTCCCTTAACCTTAATGCGTCGACTTTAATTTGGCGACGAAGAAATTTTTTGGACTGAATTTATTGCAAAATGGGCTTGTTTAAAGAAAGTGACAATTCCTAGGTCAAGAATTATATATGGGCCTATATATGCACATCGAGTAAAAGTTACTATATCATCTAGTGATCGCGAAGTAATTATAAAATTTGGACAAAATTGGTATATCTACGAAAACGTTTTACCAGATAATGTAGTAAATTTTACTTAACGTTCTATCAAAATTTACTACGTCGTCTAAGAATTTTTCCTTTGAAGATATAACAATTTGATAACAGTTTGATTTGGTAATAATTGCCAAACATTCTGGTAAAAGTTACAGGAATTTTCCTCTGCAAAGATGTAGTCATCTTTAAATACAACATTTTCTGAAACCTGTTTTGATCGTTTGGTTTGAAAAAGTATAAAAGGTGTTTCGGTATAAAAAGTCGAATTTTATTTCATTTTCCTTTTTAAAAATAGACTTCTTCACAACCAATCTGACATTTTCTTCAGAACCATCAATTCGCTCAAGACTATCAGAGTCTTAAAATAACTCGAAATGAAATCCTTTAGCTTCTCTTTTCAACACTCTGAGAAAACATTCTCCATCATCTCCAAAAACAAACAGACTCCGAAGGTTAAGTGTACAACACGATGTCCTACTCTCACTGAAAATCAGGTTACCTTCAAAGAGACCAAAGTTTAAGAACATCTTGCAATCGACTTAAACACTTTTGAGCGTGGATAAACGAGATCGACTCGAAGCGAAATTGAAGATAATGGTATAATGACGATGCCTCGCAAGTAATGATGATGTTGAAGGTAATGAATTGGAAACGGTTTGAGAACGATGATCTGGAAGTAATGAATTAGCGTTGATAACGCACAGGTGATCAACTGATTATAGCTTCGGGAAACCATTACTCACAATGGAAAAAGATGACAACACTGAAAACAATGTTCACAGTTCTGATATGTTGTACATTTGATATTAATCCTGTGGGAAAGTAATTTGAAAATCTATCATCGATGTTGAAATTATCTCTAAATGAACGGAAACTACCGCATATACTATCCAGCACTAACTAATAGGATTAAAATTAATAAAACTAACGGGGACCAGTAAAATAAAAAAAACATTCTTCCAAGTTACTATTTCTCTACCATATGGTAAAACTTATTCCAGTCGAAAATGCATTTTATCTTATTCAAAATGTGTTCTCCAAGTCTCTAAAAACGATTCCCCCCGATTTCGTTACCACCCAATATAAAAAATCGGCATACTACCGCGAAATAAATCTGCCACGGCAAAAGTTCTTTGAACAAAACCGTCGTGGTTCGCGCGACCGCATAGCCTTTTTGCCTCGACACTCGCTGCCTTATGTAAAATCTAAGCGCAATAAAACGCGTAATTTATCGGCGATAAATACAATTCCGCGAAACCGAGGGAAATACCGAAACGCGCGGAACTTTTACCGCGAGTTAAGAGCCGCGTCTTAATTGGCGTGCTCGGTTCAGGGGGGCGGCGGGGGGAAAAATCGGCGCAGGAGTGAGAGGCGCGCTTTTCGTGCCGAAAGAAAGCGGCGCGCAGAGGAACGCGCGCGCCGCAAACGTAAAAAGCGGCATCTGCCGGGCGCGCCGCGTCAACGACGGCTGTGATTAGCGCCAATTGGCGAGCGTCGCCGCTCTCGAAGGTGCGTTTAGAGCGGCTTAAAAAGCGAAGCGGTTTTCTCGATGCGCGGCCCAAATTGCCGGGCTCGCACGTCCAAGCGCAGCACCCATTCCCGCGCCGATTAGACGACCGCCTTTGCGCCGAGGATTGTTTGCATCCGATCGGTTTATTGGCGCATTAGCGTTCAACTTATGGCCGGTTCGTTTCCGACGATTACTCGACAAATATGAGTTTGAGGTTATGTTCGGAGGGAAGAACAGGTTTGAGCAGACTGGCAACGAAAGTAATTTTTAGCTAATTGAAATGCAATGCCTGTTTTTGGCTTTTAAATCAGCTTTTGAAAATGTATTGTAAAAATAAAGATTTTTCTATTTTTGGTATTCCGGAAAATCGCAATTAATTTCTATTCATTATTTGTTTCAAATATTAATGAAACAAATATGAAATGAGCCTGAATTACATCGGAGGTAACTACGAAGTAAATATGAATTAAATTTGGGTTTTATACGAACTGAAAATATACCATTACGTCTAAAATTATCAGAATCAAATACAATGACAGCATATCCTAGATTATCGAGATAATTTTAAAATTGTTCATTTTCATTAATTCCGCAACCGTTAACCGGTATCGTAACAGAGGCTACTCGGGTTAATTTTAAGGCACTTCCTTTTTGAAATAAACAATTTGAATGTCTTATTTTATTCCATTCTCTGTGAAGTTCCCCACTTCTTAACTGGCCGCGATCGGCATATGCTTTTGCAACGACTAGTGATCGCGGTAGACACAAATTTTTGTCTTTATTTGTAATTGTAACAATATACCGTTTTTGTGTATTGTCCAGAGAAAAATTTAGACATGCTTTACCGCGAATGTTTTCGACTATGTGTACCAAAATTGTTAACGCGTCATTAATATCAAAAGCTGTATTACTTTGTACAGCTTTATGTGTCATCTCGATCAAATCATTAGCTTTAAAATTTTTTATCTCCGTAAAAGCATTGCAGACACTTCCTTGAGCAAAATATTCCGACGAACATGTCACGCATATAAAATCGGTTTCATTGTACGCGCAACTAAGTATGCCCCAATTTCGGTGAAACAATCCTCATAGTTTGTGGAAATTCCATTGAAGTGGACTTGAAACCATTCGGAATTAAATGAATTTCTTAAACCCCACCCACTTATAGGATTTAAGGAATAAGTCGGAAATTTTGAATCATAAATGAATCCAATGTGAATCATATTTGAAACAAATAATGAATATACATTAATTAAAAAGGAGTCCATTTCACAATTGTGGTTTTCCGGGATACGACTGCGACTTCTGGATAATTACTGTAAAGATCTGGTCGATCGGAGGTTGATTTTCGAAAGACTCGTCAATTTATTTTTTCTAATTACTTAATGTCTGCAAACATGGTTTAATGTACCGACGACCATTATCTTTTATTACCGTCAACAAACAAGAACTCCTTCAGCGCAAGAAACGTTAAGCTTGTCTTAATTAAAACGTTCGCTAACTTATTTCAAGACGCTGAGATCCAGATTCTGCAACGCGAAGATACAAAAACAAAAGGGACGTGAAAAATGCATCGCATTTTTCAATCAAGTCACCGGACGAAGTGTTGCTGGGAAAATAGAAAACGAAGAGTTATGAGGGTACGGTTTATTGGAGGAGGATCGCGGAAATGAAAGGGGTACCAGTTTAAAAATGGACTGAAGTAGGTTTACGAAACAACGCGGAGAAAATGATAAATGATGATTGCGTCTCGAGAAAAACAGCAATGCCGGCTGCTAATGGATCGCGGAAATGAGAAGGGCACCGATCGAAAAATTGATCTTCCTGCTCGACCAAATAAGACCAAAAAAATCGTGCCATCCCAATTCCAAATGACCCTATTTACTTTCCCCAAAATGCTTTATGTACAGACACCAAATCATCCAATCTTTCTCTACTCGAGAATGTTTTTTTTCCATATACCTCTAAGATAATGATATCGTAAAATAAAATATCGCATATGTTACAGTAAACATCGTAAGAGGTACAATCCAAATCATCTCATTTTTTTTCTTTTTTTTTTTTTTGTAAATCATCCTCCTTATTATTCGGAACAATTTACAATATCGTAAAAAAATTTACGATATCGTAAACATTTTACGAAATATTAACCTCCATGGCCCTTCATGAACTTTTCCAAATAAAAAATTGTTTTCCATGTCGAAGAAAACGCAAAATCGGTTCGCGTTCGCGGCAGAAATCACGGTAAAATCTGTGATGGCGTTGTCCCGGCGATAAAAGGCTGGCTTTCTTTTTGCGCCGCGGAAATATGATCGCCGCGTCTCATTATCTGGAGACTCGGTTAGGTCCGCGCGCGCGAACCGTTACACGCGCGGGAACGGCCTGAAAATCGACTTTACGAATCGGGGACAGGCAATTGCCTTTGAACAGCGATGACGCACGCCGAAGACCAATAATGATACGATCGAAGAGCCCCGGCGATGCTCGCCGATATTGAGCGCGACGACGCCGACGAAAGAACGGACGACGAAACAATGATAGACGGCGGTTTATAAATTATTCATTTTCATTAAGCCCCGGCCCGCTGCCACGAAATTAATTTGCGATATGTTATTAACGGGACGCATGAATAACGATTAAACGCCGCCCGTCCAATTAAGGCGACTCGCAGCGCGCGTTTATTAATTTGTTGCCGCGAACGTGGAATTACTTTCACGTTGCGAGAATCGGCTTTTTTTCATTTGTTTCGAGCATTTTTCCAGTTTTGCCCCTTTTTTGCGAATTTGTCCGGTTAAATTTCAAGAAAGAGACAGAAAAAGAGCTGTATCGTAAGAACAACAATCGCAAATCGTAATCTTTACAAATGGTATTGTAAGAGATTCAGATGTTGCATCGTTAAATGATTCTCGATATTATTAGATCTAAATATCGTAACGCTTACAATATCTACATTGTTTTGCAATATATATCGTAAACTTATTAAATTATATCTTGCAACAGATGCAATTTAAATCGCAAAGCTTGTACCATATACTATATCGTGTAAAGTTACAAGATACGTCGCACCTTGAAATTCATGTTTAATATATCTTTTACGATATCGTACATCCAATCTAAATGATTATCTACCAAACGTGACGCAATTGAAAAATCAAGATGACCGGATTGTCGATCAATCGGCCGAGTGATTAACACGCTGTTGCGTTTTTAATTTGCGTTGATTGCGATAGTCACGCCTTAATTAAGAACTGAAGGAACGCAGGCGGCGTTCACGTGGATCACGCGGGTGACTGCGGATATGGTTATGTACTCGAATTAATTGTGCTCGTAATTTCGTATCTCCTTGGACGGCGGCGGATCACGTGAGAACGAACCACGTTTATTCAATTTCTTTTATTTTTGTTCGTATGAATTGCGAACCGACGTGTATGCCGCGCGTTTACGAATTGCCCGGATCATTATGATTCCGATCGCAATCTGGGTACTCATTATTTACAAGTGGCCGCGGAAAACAACAATAAAAATTAACTTTCACGATAGGATCGATACGCAGCGTGAAAATTGCAGGGAGAAGACTGGAACAGAGACAGCGGCACGCTGGGGAAATGAATGCGTTAAATTTGCGCGAAACCGTATATTGTGCCGGGCCGGCGGATGATAAATTCACGAGGAGAGGGAAATTAAGGCGATTCGGCTAATGATAAGGCTTGAAATATTAGATATCAGAAGGAACAGCAATAAAGTCTGTCGTAAAAGGATTTTAGTGGGCTTAATGGTAGACGGCGCGTGGTCCTTCGGACCTAACCTGGAAAATGATACGGTTTCGAGTAGCCAACCCTTTTTGCTTCTCAATTACATGGCTATTTTTATACAAATCTAGAACTCTGATTAACATTATGGTTTAATTAAATGTTCGCATTTCCAGACAAATGTTGAGATTTAATATGAAAAAATCTCTATTCTAAATCAGTTTATGCAAAATATAGATTAAAAATTATTTCATTTCCTCTTAATTTCACTAAAATTGAAGACAAAAATGCTCATATTTGCTCAATTCACAATTGCTTTCCACAATTGTTCGACGCTCTTTACACTGAAAAAAAGTAAATTGTTCATATTGTAACTATCTATATATTAAACTTGGGGCGTTTATTGGTTGAAAGAAATTAACACAGCTGTCTCATTGGTTAAAACAAATGAATCCGGCTGTCTCATTGGCTAAATGTCTTACAATGTCAGATTGTAACGGTTACAATGAATATTGTTCACTTTACAATATGGTTTTTTCAGTGAAACCGACTGAAAATATCGATGAAACATTTATTCTCTCCGCATTATTCGACCAAATGACACATGTTTTTACACCCAATTTCGCTTTTTCCATCATCCCCAATCCTGGTGCGAAATGTCCAGTTTTCCGCCCGGCATTTGTTCTTCCATTTAGGCGGCTTTGAAACAGATTACATCGCGGGTTCCTCTGCTCCGTTAATTAAACCGGCCTTTTGTTTACCCTGCGCGCGTTATTAATCAAATTGCGGCGCGTTCCAATTGCAGGCGGCGCGCGCCGCTCGTTTTAATCCGCCGATCGGCGTCGTAAATGAACAAAGTGCACGGCCGCGCGGCCGTTAATTGCGCGAGATGAAAAACGCCGGCGCGAAGATGCGAAATAAAGAACGCGCGCGAACGCACGAATGCCGATTACAAGCGGAGCCGTCGGGCGCTCGTTTCCGCGGCGCGACACGTTTTTCAAATTTAGTCATGCCGCCGGACCGGAGGCTCCATCTCGCTCGCACTTTATCCTTCAGCATTAAGCGCTTTGAAAGCGCTTCGTGCCGGTGCTTGTTGGCGTGTCACTGATGCTATTACACTTTTCAACGCGGGACAGAGATCGAGCGAGAACGGAAAAGGGCAAAAAAGCCGCCGAGTTTTATCGCGAGAATGCCGCGCCGCAAAATAGCGCCGCGTTTTCGGGGGACACGGGGGAAGGGGCGGAATTCGGCGGAACGACTTTTTCAGGGGTAATGGCGAGTGTGGGAAGGACATTAGACATTTTTGCATGTTGGCAGGTTTATCGTTGTGGTGTAAATGTTGATTGTAATTAACACAGTTGTAATTGAGAGTTACAATTAGAAACTGGTTAGTTTAGTTATTAGAGTAGTTCGATGGTTAGAGGGGCTAGTTAAATGATAACTAATCAAATCAACAACCATTGGTGTGAAAAAATGGTAATAAAAAGCAAAAAGTTACGAAAAAATTCTTTAAATGGATTTTTTTGCTTATTTTTATATGGACTATCTTTTTATTTTTAACTGCCTACAATGTAAAAAATTCCATTTTGATTTCCAGATTAAAGCTTTCGAAATGTCAAAACCAATGTTGACTTTTCGAAGTAAATGTTTAATCATCTAAATTAAAACAAAAATGTTTTTCTACACGAATATAAAAATGTTAACTCAAGGCACATCGTGAGTGTGCCTATAAATTAATTTCTCAAAACAAATTTTTCTCGTCTGTTTTTTGAGGAAAAACTAATTTAACCATATTTCGATGTAACGCCATCTGCTACGGTAAACTATAAACATTTTCTTATACAAATCGTATTTAAATTAAATAGGCATATCGTTTTTAGTCTATAATTTTGATTGATTCTAATTGACAGAGTTGTCATAGAAAATGACAACAAACTACAATTACCCTAGTAGAAATTTCATTGGGCATGCCCCAGCATAAGCTGAAGGCTTACCCCACAAAAGCCCCGCATGGGCTTTTGTGGGGTAAGCCCAATATTCGGCATAACCAAAAATGGGGCCCATATGGGGCCAATGAGGGCACGTTCTGTTGGGCGTCGACATTTGGACGTCGATGGGCCCCAATGAG
>JABFPB010004605.1:0-14648 GCA_022817645.1 Ceratoteleas bidentatus
TAAAACTTAAAACAGTTTAAGCGTTTTGCATAAGATTTAACATGGAAGCATACAAAACGCATAAAAGTGTTTTAAAAACGAGGACAAATGTGTTTTAAAATAAAACTTTTTACAGTGTAAGAATGAAATTTTCTTACCGAAGATAGGTTATGAAATTACAGGTTACGACTGTATAAAAGCCTATTACTATCACTATCAAATCTTATGTATGTGCGTTCAACACAATTTTTTTCTACTGTTGTATCCTAACCTCAAAACTTAAGAAACAGTCGTAAGAGTAATTGGCGTAGGGTCGAACCACACGACCGCCAAAATTCCATGCAAAAAAAATAGAAACTTAAGAAACTATTGTCATTTTACAACTTTCAGAATGTTGAAGAATTCGTGTTTGGCTGAAGTTGTTATAATCATGGTAAATATAATATCCCATTGCGGTAAGAATAAATATTCTTTTGACTAAAGGATTTACATTTACATTAAATTTAATTTATTTTCGAGGCAAATATTAATTAATCTTCCCTTGAAAATGATATTTTACGCGCAAGTGGAAAACGTTTTAAATTAAATGGATTGATTGTTAGAGGATAATAAATATTCTTAATATAAACATGATTGTATTAACAAAGACATTGTGGCAGCAGAAAATGAACATAAACTTAATTCTTTATAATACTTTGTGAAATCTTTGCTTAATTAATGGAAGAAACATTTTATATTTTTTAGTTGAATGACAATTAATAGAAAGTTGAGTATGAGTCTAACAAACTATGTTTTTTTAATTATTATTCATTAATTTTTCGCTGTTATGTCAATGGGTCATTATTGTTTTAGAAGAGTTTTGGAAGAATTCCCTTTCAGAATGTTGTATACATTTTACAATTTACATTTTGGACGAGTATACTTCTTCATTGCCAATTTTCTTTTTTTTTCTTTTGAACCTTCAAATATACTTTCGAACAACGAAAAAACAATATTTCTTCATTGTTTGTAAGATTATATTGTAGATTTATTGCTTCGAAAATGGTCGTGACGGTGGTGTATTACACATTTTTGCCACGTCGAGCTATTTTCATGGCGTTGCAAGTGTTGTGCAGCAACATTTTACATTATGTTTATACATGAAAAAACGTATGAGAAAAAAGTTTAAATAACGACAAAGCTGTAGTAGAACGTAATCGAAAAATGTTTTAAACTTTATATTTTCAGTGCGTATTTGATCTGTTGAACTCACTGATTGAAATGCAAACAATATTTGGTGGAGATGAATAACCAATTGAAATTTACACTACAGAATCAATTTTACTTACCATTATGTACATTCACTTATCGTGTACTATTACTTCCGCTTTACATGCGTCTGGAAACACGTACCTAAATTCATAAAATTTAGTATAAAAAGTGTACATTTACTCTCCTTTGTTTGTGATCCTACGTATACATTAGCAAATATCTAATAGTATGTGTTATGTTTTAACTATTTTTACTGTTAACATTTTCACAGTTTTCAATCTGTGACCCATTCAAGTTTATATTTCTAATTTCATGCATACACGAAAAAATGTATAATCTAAAACTATTTGCTCTTAAATCATTTTAGCTCAGAAAACTATTTCCTTTAGCAGATAAATAATGTAACTGAAATCCTATTCTTTCGTATTAAATTGCATAACAAGTGACAAAAAATGTGCAATTCCAAATCAATAAATATTGACACATTTAGACCCGTCAATTCCTCAAAAGTTCCCACTCGCCACTTGTCATAACGATCATTATATAATACAGCTAATTTTGAACAATAGCAGTTTTTCTGATTAAAAAATTGTGTTTTCATACAAAGTAGACAATTTCAAAACGACTTTATATCGCTTTATCCCTTAAAAACAGTTCTTCCACAACTTTTACTGCATCAAAGTTTCAAATAATGTTCTTTAAATTTTAAACGTTTATAAAACAGAAATATTCAATGGGCCACGATTTTTCATCCAAAGCTGCAGTAAGTAAAAGCTGTAACAGATCCGTGAATTGCACGCCCACTTGACTACCATCAATAAATCAGTACAATATTATTGTAATCATTTATTGAAAAAATGGCGATCCCGAGCAGCACGGCATGTTTCATAAACTCATATTTGAAATTAAATTCCGACTCGCGCACCGTTCCATCAAATATTTTCCATTAGAAAAAATGCGAAAAAGGTGCATTTTCTACTGGGCGAGCAACATTTGCGGCGTAACAACAATTTCGTCGTTATACTTTAACCGATAAACTCGAAAAGTAATTCGTTTACTGATAAGAACGTTTTACCAGGACAATCTACTTACGAACGTATTAAGCTCATTTCATAATTTTCCGGGGTAATGTCAGAAAAAGTGCATTACGCGCTTAATTCGACAATCGCGAGATAACGAAACGACTTGACACTTGATTGCATCTGCACTTGATCATTTCGAGATCATCTTCCCTTTTTCGATCTACATAGTCAATCTCTTCTTTAATTCGTTAATTAATTAAGAAAGTTAATACAGTTTTCACGGTTTTATTTCAAATTTCTCCATTTTTCATCCCTCATATTCATGCCGATTAACCTATGATATTCTTTTAATCTCCACTAGTTTCAGAAAAATATAAAAAATAACAGCGAACGGGTTTTTCGAGCAACTTTTTGCAAGCCGTGAAATTGCTGCAGCTTTTACGCGCTTTTCTAACCTCAAATTGCAAGATTTTGTCTGGAAACGGTGACTTTGCCGGGAATTTTTTACGGGTAAAAAACTGACTGATTTGCGTTCGCCGGAGTGAAAAAGGCAGTGTTCTGATCATAAAACGCGCGCATGATTTAAGGAAAGGCAAAGATACCCTCTTTCGATAAAAAGCTAGGTCTAATAGAACGTGCAGAATAAATATTTAAATGTCTTCTAGTCGCTTATGCTTAACGACGATGTTAAATCGATATGCCGTTCGACGTATCCACATATTCCTATACATCCATACATATTATACAATGTATATGTGTACTTCCCTTGTCGAAATAAAATTGTGAACGTCTCTGAACATTTTAAAAAATATTGAAATCCCCTGACAGTCTAACTTTTTTTAACTATTATAAAGACAATTTTTCATAAGATTGAGATAGAAAACTGTTTTTTTTTTTTTTAATTCATCAAATGTTTTGACAATTTTTCTTAAAAATTAAAACTTTTCAAAGCATTTCCGAGATTTTCTTAATACGAGTTTAGACATTTGTGTGTTTTTTCAACTGTCTTTGACGGAATTCTTGAAAAGTGTCTCATCGCGATTTAGTAACCCGTTACTTGCGAATCGAAAGTTGTTGCCAAAGTCGACGCGACGTCTTGATTCCCGAAAAGCGAACAGCCGTGAAATTGGCGGTTCGCGCGGCCGACCGACTTCCGGATAAAAAGTGTCCCGTTTTATGGACCATTTGCCGGTGGTGCTACGCGTTTCCGCATTTCCATGCATTTACATAAAGGCTCGGACGGCGCGCACATTGGACAAACTTTTGATAAGGCGCAATTAAATGACGCCCAAGTTTTTAGTGCGGTTTGTTACGATACATTAAACGTAACGATTCCCACGATTTTCATTTGAGTCGTCGCCGCATTCGCGGATTGCAGTTCATTAGATTAGGCAAACGAGCGAAGAGCTCATCCCGAATTTTTTATTATTAATTTCGATCCCGTTGCAGAGTTTAAGTCGTCAGAATAGAAAAAAAAATTAATTAAAAAACAAAAAAAAACAGAAAATATCTGACAAAATCCAAATTTCCTACAGGTTTAAGACGTTTTGAAATACTTGCAAAATTCGTTTATAAAATGTCAAAACATAAGTCAGTAATTACTAACAGAAATGTTTCTTAAAATTTGAAGTGTCTCAAGATATTTACTTAATAATAAACTTTATTTTTTGTATTTAAAAAGATCTTTTTTTCAATGCTTAAATTAATGTGTTTTTGAGAAATTATCCTTTGTTTTGAAAATCATTACGTACCTGTTGTGTTACTTATGGAATCTGGCAACACCTACCTTAATTCCATCGACTTTTTATTTCCTTTAAATTTATAATCACGACAATTTAACGGAGGTGGAACTTCAAACTTTTTGATAATAGAAAAGTAAATGACGTAAAAAAGTGTGCAGCAATTTTCGCGGCGAATTGTCGAACGGTCGAAAAATAATCTGCAAGTGAAATGCCGGACGATTCGAATGCCATTACCCGCATTTGTTCTTCGGGAATAAAAAGCTGCGCGTTTTATGGACTATTTGTGGGCGCGCTAAGCAGCGCCACGCGCGCCCGGATTTGCATGAAGATACGCGCAAGCGGATAAATATTTTAAATACAGTCCGCGGCGAAAAATGCCACGCGCGAATTGGGTCATCGGTCGAGCGACGGGATACAAATTTGGTATTAGCGAGGTGTTATCGTTCGGGCGGCGGAGGGGGAGGGGGGTATCGATATCACGCGGAATTGAGGAACAATAGCTGGATTGGAATTTAAATGTGGCGGTTTTGACCCGATTTTAGCGAGAAACTATCCATTTAGTATATTTCAGTTCGAACAGTTTTTCTAAAAAATATGCTTTTCACTACAAAATTATTTAGTGTTAAAATGCGGTTTGAAAAGTTGTGTGAAACGTGTTCAATGCTGTTATTTCACGAGCAAACAACGCAGGAAAAGAATTCGGTCGGTGTGCAGATTTTTTGCGACCGATAATTGGTTTTCGATTATTCCGCGCGTTTTGTCCGGCGCTGCAATTATTCGGAGCGTTTAAGGGTGACGAATGAGCCGAATCTGACGGTTGATTTGTTCGATTGAGAGCGTGCTCGGCTTTTTTCGATTTTCGGTTGGTTTTCTTTGTTTTTTGCCGAGAAGTGCAAAACAAATTAGACGCCGAAGGCAGGAATAATTCGGCGATTTGGTGCATTCGACGTTCGATCAATCCGGTCGACGTTCGATCCAAATAACTGTTCGTTCCGAAAATTAGGTTTTTTATTTGAAATTACACATCTGTTATTCTAAAATCTTAACGCAAAAAGAGTGAAAATTTAAAAAATCTTCACGCATAATGCTGTTTTTCGATTCCCTTTGAAAATTCCCTTCGCATGAAATAAACAACCAAAAACGAATTTGCAAAAATGAGGTTACCCTACATACTTCGCATTAAATCATAAAACATTAACAAATCTCTTCGAAAAACAATGATGAGTGGGATATTTTCGAGAATTTATTTTTCCGCCACTGTCCCATTTCTCATCCACGAAAAATACAAAATAATTCGCCTCGGATCCCCACCTCTCCCTTCATACATAATCATCCATCTATCTCATCATTCATTCACATTTCCCCTCACCTTCATAAATTAATAACAGCGGCAAAGTGTTTGGGCTGAAAAAGCTGCCTCGAAAAACGACGCAGATCAAGCGGAATTGTGTTCGACTGCGCTAATCGCCCTCTGATTAATCGAATCACGTAAACAAAGTAACATTTTAATTCGGGCGCAATTGACGCGTTGTCCTCGGGGCAAAGTGCATTATCCGCGGCGTTATTAATATTAGCGACGCGAAATTTCGCGGCGCACGTAAAACGCGAAATGAACGGCATTACGCGCGCGAAACGTTACGGCCAACTTGTTACGCGACAGGTCGCGCGAATTTTGACGAACGAAATAACTTTGCATAAATAAATTTGCGGAACACAGTTCGGTCACGCGCAGAACACTCCGCGTTCATTTATTCACGCGATCCATCTCGTAATCACGGCGTAAATATTTCAGTCGCGGAAAAACGGGCGAGGGAAATTAGTGTTGTTTGATGTAGGGTTTTGTGATGTTTCGGAAGTGCATTTCAAAAAGGGTTTTGATGTTTTCGAGAAAATGGAGGGTGAATTGTAAACTTTTCGAGGTTAGGATAATTCATTTTTTTTATTTGTTTCACTTCTTTGATATTTATCTTTTGTGGTACGAAACAATTTGTAGTTATTTGAAAAATAAATGCTAGCAAAAACAGGTATTTAGTAAAAAACGAAACTTTTATGAGAAATCACATTTATGTAATTTTTTACACAAATCCTTATCCTCTAACATTTTTACTTTGTTTATATTTTAAAAGTATCCAATTTTCTAGTATAAACAATAATAATTAATCTTTTTGTGTGTAACTTTTTGTGTTGAAATTTATGTAGTAACACTAGATTCTGAAATAATATTTGTCTGAGTTAAAGAAGACACTATTTTTAGTGCAGCTAAAAAATATCGAGTTATCGTAGTTGGAATCCGGAAACCACAACCGGAAAATCAGATCAAATATCGCGTGAGAAGAATTCCGGTTACGGTAACCGGATTTTGGCTCAACAATCGGAAGTGAGGCTATCAAAACAATAATCGTATAAGTACAATTTGTTTCTGTACTATCATTCGTAATAAATATAACTGTATCAGATTATATTCATTATGTATGATGCTGATCGTTTAGAATGCAATGTAATCCAATAATTTTTCGATAATTGGAGTTTACATTCGAAAAACATCTTAATTAGAAACTATATCAATATTCATAGCTGTAAAGATCAGAGTCAGTTTTTTTTTAATTAAAGAACTTCTAAAATGACTTGTTATAAGGGGGAAATTAAATGCGAAAGTTGTTGTGCGTTACATTTTATTATTAAGTTTCGTCAATCAGAATGGTCGAAGTTACCTTTACTCAATCAGATGCTTTAAAAGTCTCGATTCAAATATAAAATCATAAAAAGTTCGTTTGAATATAAAGAATTGATTATTGAAAATCCAATACTATAGCATTATACAAGTTCACGTTTCTTCAATAATTATTGCTACATTTGCTTCACAATCGAATTCGCCCTGATATTCAAATCGGGACACGAAAATTACAAAATTAGTGACACGCGCCATTTTCCTCCAAATCAAATCATTTAATTTTCGACCCGTCCATAAAAGTTAAAAACGTCAAACTTCTTGAATATCGATTAAAGTTGGTCGAATTTATAAATCACCTCAATAAGTTGGCGAAATTTTGATGAAAAACGGAAAATGTCTGAAAAATTACATTTCGGACAACCCAGACATTTTTCAAATCCCCTTAAAAATAACAAAACATGACAAATTCTCTGAATTCCACGGTTATCCATTAGACGGTTTCTCACGCTGTTCAAACATGAAATTTTCCTTTTTCATCTACACCATTACTTCTGACCTGAAATTACAATGTCAAAATTCGCCGACTCACAGTTGCGAGGCGCATTAGCCGACCCCTCAAAGCGCCTACAAAATTGATTCAACATAGCTAATCGCGCGCGATCATTAAATAATATACACGAATTTATACGAGCCGACGCCGCGTCTCATAAATCCTTGTAATTAACACGCTCAGCTAAACAACTGTATGCGCGCATCCCCACCACAACATTAATCATAACAAAAATAACCGCGTAAGCGGCAATTCCGTTTGATTGCTCAAATGAAACCGCGATTTCAAACGGCAAATCTAAGACTATTAAAATTAAAAATAAATAAAAAGAGAAACGTCGTCCATTGGACGTTATGCTGTTTATGTGGAAATTCCAACATGCCCCGGAAAATTATATCATATTAAATTGGCTTTGTCTGTTGCAAATATTTTCAGAATAAAAGAATTGTTTTTGCGTTATCTTTATTTGCGTTGGTAAATGAAAATAGACAGTTGGAAAAGGATATACAAATAAAATGAAGAGAAGATATAAAAATGCGATGTATTTAATGAACATGCATTTTATTAAGGTGGGAGAAACCTCGTTACATGTACAATTAAGATTACGAGTTTAAAATGTACTTAACATTTCTTGAATACAAGCTTTTGCTTATAATGTGAGACTGATTACGTCACTTTATATTGCACTGATGTTATTGTTTAATAAGGGACATTTTTATCTTATTTAATGCGCTTTGACTCAACAAACTTGTAATTTAGTTCGTTCGGACAATAAATAATGACGCAATCAGTTTTTCATATTATAACAAAAAATTGTATTTCAAAAAACTAAAATAAAATACTTGTAACAACACTGATTAACTATACATTTATATTTTTTAATAGTTTAGACATATTGTACATAAATATTCTCGTCTTGAAATATTTATTTATCACAATTGTTAATGTAATTTTTAAATAATTTGAAAAAAATTACAATTGTTATTTTGAATAAAACATAAAAAAATGTTAACAGCTACACCGAATTATATTTGCAAAATCTGTGTACAAAATATAAAAATATTCGTTTATTTTTTATGAAATAGAATGAATTTGGAAAAATACTGACTTTTTAACTCAAATGACACTGTTTTCTTTCCGAACTTGATCGGATTTTTCAAAACATCAGAATTTCCATGTTTTTAATTTGAAGTCATTGGCTTCATAAATCACATAATATAAACAAACTTCACACACTGCTCAAATCTCTGCATTAAAACATCAACCATTAAAAATTCCATTTCTTCATCTTTCTCATAAAAAACTGTCGAATGAAAAAATCATCGTCGAAAAAAAATTGAAAAAAATCTTATTTTCAAAATTCCTCCAATACCAAATAAACTGGATAAGCTAGCTATTTTAAAGTAAATATAACTAATCGTCTGATAAATCGTCTGATGTTGATTTTTTTCCTACATGTTTTATTAGAATAAGAGTTCGTATAAGTATTAATGTGTCTCAAACATAATTTGGGTTAATTAATAAAAAAAGAGAGCAGTAAAATCAAAACGAATATACATTTGTTTTGGTGATTTTTATCAAAATGTAACATATTTACGTTTTTCCGTTATTGATTCCACGCATAACTTACAAATTCTGCCACGACAAGTCGATTTTTTTGGCGCTGCGAGCTCTTACCGGTTTGGTGTATTAAATTTTGAGCCAATTGATTTCAAAATAAAATTTTTACACAAGCTTTTATGGAGAAAACCTTAAATATCCATTGAAATATCAATTAAAAACTGTCATATTTACAGAAAACATCATAAAACGGTGATTTGTTTTTAAAATTGTATACCTTCCTCTTTTCGTACGAAATTGTGTAATTCTGGTTAATTCGCACATATTTTGTTTGTGCACAGTTCAAACTAAATGCTTTCATTGATACTTCACATAAAAATAATCAAAGATAAAACAACTTTGATATCTTTTGCTAACTTTTTCCTTTTCATTTAAATGTTTCCGCATCAATGGCTGCTGATTCGATTACTTTTGTTTTGACCAGCTTCTGTGAACTACTTTAAACTCGAATAAATTTGTTTACATCACTAAACAGGACCTCATTTTCCTCATAAAAAATGTCGACTTTAACGATTATTCTCATTTACAAAATTACCACAATACCACACAAACAGGATGCGCCAGCTTTTTTAAATTCGAGTAAATTTGTTTCCATCGGGAAACGGGGCGGATTCGTTGAAACATCACAGCTGACATTGTCAAAACGGTAAAAACCGCGACAATTGCGCGGAAATGAAAGAAAAGCGCTCATTCGAACGGAATAGCGGTTTGGCACCGGGTCGCCGATAAAAGTAACGTAACGTGGCGACGGTGAATCGCCCGGCCGGCCCGGTATTAAAAGCGCCCGCTGCGTTTTGGCCCCGTGTGTTTATTGAATTGCGCGCGACGCTCGGCGGCCGAGTGAGCGGCGCGCTCGTTAAAGGAGTTTTCCGCGCGGAACTGGGTCACGGTGCAATTTTGTCTGCCGAAACGCTGAGGTGGAGAAGCTCGCGCCATTGTGCCACGCACAATGTCTCACAGCCGAGTCCACGTGTGCGATGAACACGTTTCCGCATCTTAGCGGAAATAAAACCATCGATGTTCCGATCATTTTATATCTGCGATGACGTTTTTTCATTGCCTTTATTTTTATAAAATTTATTATTATTATTATTATTATTATTATTATTATTATTATTATTATTATTACTTTTATTGTTTTATTATTATTCTTTTTTGCTGGCAGCAATAGCTAATAGATACTGATTTAATTCAATCTTTTAAATTAAATTAAATTAAATTAAATTTGTAATTTAATAATTTAATTTTTAATTTAATAATTCATTTTTTTAAATTTATTTTTAATGTTTTTATTGATATCATAAAAGATTCAATTGAAGAAAATTGAATATTAAAATGTTGTTAATATATTTACAGAAAGAGGAAAGGAGAATTTGTTAATTAAAATTTAACGATTTAATCAGTTGTTACCTGTTTTTGTAAAACTGTCTCGAATAACGTAATGAAATGTTTTTAATTCAAACTGATATGAAACTGATCAAATTTTCAAATAAAGTTCACTGAAATTTGAGTGTATTAAATCGAAGTTTGAAATTGCTAAATAGTTTGGCAAAATGTTCAGAAAGTGTTGCGTAATTTCTCGAGTGCTATTAAATTATAACTGAAGTGTTTAGCATAATGTGCTTTTTTTATTTTTCATTATTCAAGATACATTTTTCGAGATAAATAAAGAATAGTGCATTTTTGCAAAAAGATCATTTGCATGTCATTGTTTTAAACGAATTTTTATTTTCTGAAACGGCGAATGGAATTTTTTGCAAATAAAAAAGCAGGTGATATTTAAAAAAAGTACAATTTCTGATTAAACTATTTCAATATAAATTTCAACAATTCAAATTTCATTTTTGTTTTTTTACTCAGAGCTCCAAACGTTAAAGCATAATTCTCGGCAAAACCCACTGAACCATTCCGTAATTTTCACCTGCTGATTGAAATTGTGATGTATTGATTAATCACTTTGTCATAAAAAAGTCATTACGAACGTGATTGAATTTTATAATTCATGTTTGATTGTCCATTTTCCATTTCTCTACTTGTCTCCAGGGAAGAAATTTCGTTTTTAGATTGCGATTTGCATAAATATATACATACTCATTAAATAATGCAAAAACCAGTTTTCAAAAATGTCTTAGTACTTTTGAATAAAAAAGTTCATTTAATACAATCTTTCATCGTAATGAACGAGACTATTTCTCATTTTCAGTTTTTAACTTTTCTCAGTTTATATAACACTGGCTTCATTCTTCACATTTAAAGGAGAAAGAGATGTTCGAATCCAAAATATAAATACAACATTTTAAAAGTTTGGGTACTAATTCAATTCATTCCATTTTTCCTCCCTCTAAATACTCCCAAGCAAATATTAATTTTGCAACAGCAATTTGGCTTTCCACTTTGTTTACCCAAACTTACAGTATAAGTCATTCATTACCCATTTGAATAGTTAAATCATTTCCGCCAAAACTTCCCCATACATTTCTTCCCATGTAAACAAACAATTCCCAAGGCTCAATATCGCCGCCAACTAAAACACAAATATCCCAAAAAATACATCTGCCAACGAAACATTTCCTGCCGAAAAACTGTCTCATTAAAAAAACAACGTTTCAAGACCGACACAGCCATCTCCGAATTCGCGGCGCACAAAGCGCGAATTCCCATTATGCCTGCGGTCCGCCGCACTCCACTTTGCTCAACATTTACAACATTAATCGTATGAAATGATTTAGTGCGTTCAGCATACATTTACACACTGGACGCATTTGTATATTATTCATCAACTTCAGTTTATGTTTTAAAAGCAGTATTTTAGAGATGGCAAGTTGGCAACATTGAGTCAACTTAATCAGCTGAAAAACAAATAAACACAGTGGAATCGATAAAAATAATTGTTTGATTGAAAATGAGTGACACAGTTTTTTAAGGAAATTCATCTTGAAATATCAAACGATAAAAACAGTGAATTGTTTGATTTTGACAGGACGGCATATAAAAATATGCAATTGATTTCATTCAAAATATTGAACACAATCTTGGAACCAATATTCCCAATCGCGTATCAGATGCGACCATTAAAGCTTAATTAAAGCGGAAATGGCTTAATCAACAGTGCAGGTACAAATCGGCCGATCGATACAGAGCCTACGAAATTCATTAGAAATGAATTCCAATCTGTATTCATATCGGTAAAAAATTCGCAGACATTCCAGTCGACGACCGCCTGGCGAATTTCATCGTCACAAAAACCCGTCGCCTCGCGTGGGAACAACTTCTGAAACTCAAACGCGACTTTTTCACGCTATCATTTTTTTATTTTTTCAACACAATCGTTCATTTGTTGTTACTAATTTATGAATAAAAATTATTTTGCCAAATTAAAATTATTTAATAACAAGTTTTTTCCAAAATATTGCATCTTCTTATTGTTACATCTAAAAAAATAGGAAACATATTGTTGAAATACTTTTTTTTATCAATGATGACGATGAACCAGGAACTGTTCATAATAAAACAGAAGAAATGAATTGTTCCACAAATAACGTCAAAATGATAAAATGAGCGAGAGACGATAGCAGGTGCGATGATTGTCGCGAGTTAATAATGACTTGTCGGAAATTCCTATCATTCCAGTCGATAAATACACACATTCGTGTAAATTGAATTAGGTGCGATATATTGATAAATGGCGGTAGAACAATAAACATTACTCTGACCGGACTGGAAATAATCATTGTGCGCTCGTTTCCCGTGAAAAAGTTTCGTTAAAGACTCGCATTGGAGTCGTACAAGCCCGTCATTAATCATATGCAGTCATCTACACGGTATTACAGATGGCGGGGAACGGCCTTCTTGATGATACAAATCTATTGATTATTGTGGACTACAGTTCCCGGTTATCCATCAAGCGTCTTCCGAGATGCCAACTTTGAGTGGAAATAAGTTGAAAAATGAATAATCAGGAAGAACTGTAATGCGATTTCGTTGGAGCTGATGATGCTACTGAAATGATGCAAAAAGTGAATCAGAAATCAGTTCAGAATTCCCATTTCATCAAAATGTAGAAAATGTTACAGCACCATCTCGTTAAATAACTTTCCAGAATTATCGTCCTGACTGCACTCACCCCTTTATTTTTCCTAGCTATTATATTTATTCACTGAACTATTTGTTTAGCTATAAATTGATTTGTTACTTAAAAACGCCGGATTTCGATGAAAACCGCAAGGGAATTTATGAAGGAAATGCATTGTTTACATTTCCTTCAATAGAATTTCACAAAGCACGAAATTTAATGAGAAATGGTTTTTTGCAAAAAAAAAATCTCTGCGCATGTGTACTCAAAAGATTGATTGAAGGCTGCAAAAACGTGGCTTTCATCGCGATAATTGTGGTCTTTGCAGCAGCCAAGCCCAGAACATAAAACACGTATGGAAAGATGTACGCAAAAGTATGTACGTCCCACTCTCACATCCCACGGAAGAAGGGGACTCTCGTGACAATGACCTTGCCTGGATGTGTGACCACGATGAAAAGTCGTTTACGTCCCATCTTGTTTGCTATCACACCTGTACTTAAACCGTAATAAAGTAGTATTTGTCCTGTCCATGTGAAACAATAATTTTGTCTCAGTAATTTAGGACTGTGCTTAACTCAAACTTCTAGAAACTGGTTGCAGTCAAGTGAAAGAATCAAAAGTTCAGTCACACTTGATTGGATTACCTCAGCGTGGAATATTCCAGCGGAAGTGCGACAGTTGGAAACAAAAGGTGTTTTCGAACACAATGATGATTTTAACTGCTCGCAATGAAATTTCAGACACTCTTACCGAGTTCAGTCAGAAGAGAAAGAGTGTTTTGCAAAATGAAACATCGCACTTGGATTTATGAATAAGAATCCATTACTCTATTTACATCAGCTGAACTAGTACTTCCTCATCTCCGACAGTAAACAAAAACTCCTCCCGCAACCAATCAGTCACCTAATCCCAACCCACAAACAACTTCTAATCACCCACCTAACTCATTAAAATCTCAAAAAAACCGCACATTAGCCACTCGCGATAACAAATAGCCACTTGATTATGCCGATCTCATTAATTAACCAATTAAACAATTACACTCCCACTCCTACCCGCAATTAGCCACCCAATTATCCCACAGAATCCTCACACCTCTCCCACCTTTCCTCAAACAAAACACTCGCAGCCCGAAAAACAAAACAGCACCGCTCCCCTCCCCCTCCCGAACCCTTTCCCGCTGGCGGCGTCCGCTCTTCGCCGTCGCTCCGCGAAATAATCAATATCTGCGGCGTCTTCGCGATAACAGGTTGTCGGGCAGCTCACGCTCGGGACCGGCGAAATCGCCGGGCCGCGTTTGCGTGCGCGTCGTGCCAATGGCGCCCGCGGCACGGCGGCGCCCGAAATCGGCAGACGCCGCCCGCGTCTCTCGCGCGCGCGCTTTTTCCCTCGGGTTTGCGCGTGTGGCCGTCGCGTTTTTTCGCCCGCCGCCGACAAAGACGGCGCTGCGCGCGACACGGCGTCCGGGCCGGACGCGAGTTGGTTAGGGCGCTGCGCACCAAGTTTACGTACTCTGTGGCTCGTGTCCTCCAGCCGCTGCCTTTTCGAGTGCGGGCCGTCTCCGTTGAACGCCATCCTGAGCGTCGTGGTGGCTCCGGCGCGGGTGTACGGGTGATCGCAATCCGAGTCGCAGGAAGGCCGACGGGCGCGCGGGCGAGTCGAGCGCGGCGGGGCGGAGTGTGTGTGTGTGTGTGTATGTGTGTGTGTGTGAGTGTGAGTGTGTGGGGGGGGAGCGGGC
>JABFPB010004606.1:0-14650 GCA_022817645.1 Ceratoteleas bidentatus
AAAAAATACGTGATTGAAGAAGAAACTCAGCACTTTCATTTCCCCAAAACCGCAAATAAATAGCTCTTTTAGTTAGGTCAAAAATAATTATTGAAAATAGGTCATTTTTTGGGCCTCGAAAGGTATATACCCCCTTAAATCACCAGAGAGATACGGTAATCTCGGAGAATTCATTTCTATCCGTAAAATAGAGATAAATTTTTCTTGTATAATTATCAAACGAAAAATAAATATAACGAAAAACAATTTATAAAATGAAGGTTACGAATGCTCGAACTGCTTCCGCAAAATAAAAAGAGCTTAATTTGTCTTAGATTGTGATAAAGAATAAAAAACAATGTATATAATTAAATATATAATGCAGTGATTCATTTATTTAACAATTAAGTAAACGCGCATAATCTTCTATCATTTCGGAAATGTATAAAAATATGAGGATAACAAATTATTCTTCGTTATTTATATCATTCATCATTATATATACATTGTAACTTGTCGTCGTTTTCGGGTCTTGGTGAAACGTGCGACGCGCTCCTTCTCCACCGCTGCACGGCCAAAAATTAACTAAATATGCAAATTAAGAGAGGGTCAGTATCGCCAGTTGCTCATTAGCGACAGAGGCAAAGGCAGAGCTAACTAAACGTAGAGAAAAAGGGAAGAGTTAAAAATTCGCGAGGCCTTGAAACGATGCAGCGGCTGGCGTGCGAAAAGCACACAATATGGTCCATGCAACGGTTCATCGACTGCGCCAGATTCGGGAGAGTGCCATGAAAAAAAAATTTAGAGGCCGAGATTTTCCAGTTTAAAAAAAGGACATATATTAAGAAAAGGACATATATTAAGAAAGGACATATATAGCCCTTCATCCTAAATGATATTAGATTTAGCGTAACGCTAAATCTAAAATAACATTCTATGCTTATGACTACGGAAGTGGCCACCGTACCGCAATTCGCGAAAGCAAGGAAACGCGAAAAGAAACGAAGATTACGACGCAAAAAGTCGCAGAGCACTATAAATCATCCCAACGCAAGGGGTGCAAAGAATTGGCAGATATTTCTCCCAAAAGAAACGCAATGAGACGAGTCGCGAAAAGTTCGTGGTTACGACCGCGTGCAGGCATCAAACAATTGTATACGCGCGGCACGCAGCGATGGACTTACGGTTCCGCTACAAGGCAACGGTCCCTAAGGCAAGGTAAGAGGCCGTCCGGGCGCCGTCCACGGCACGCTCGCTGGTACATCCACTGGCACGTCCAAGTGATTCCGCGCAAGAAGAACGGGCGCGCATCGCTCGTTGAAGCCCAATCTTGTCATGTCCCTCTCAGTCGCGTGCTCTCTCCCACCACTCGCGCGCTCCGACGTCTGCTTCGGCAAGAGTCGCCAGGTATCGGTATGGTCGAGTTGCCAGCAAGGCCGCCTTACTGGTAGTGGTTGGCAGGGGCCCGTTGAATTAAATGGAATTCCTGGTCAGGATGGTCCTTCGCGCTCGGCGGATTTTCCCTCGGGCTCGGGTTAGTGCGAAGGGCCTTACATAACAGATTCACACGGTAGGCCCGGGCACGTGCCAAAAGGCGAAAGGTCCGGTACATCTATTTCCCGATTCATGTCCGCTCGAGGTCGCGCAGTTCCAGGGGCCTGGATGGGACTACACCACTCTTCTCCCCGGGCAGAGGCAACCGGGAGAGAAGTCCGGATTGGAACATGCGGGATTGGTCCATCCAGTTGTCCCAAAAATTGTAGACATGAGTGGCGAGGGCGAGAGTAGGCTCGTAAATAGGGCACGTGAGACGGGAGAGATAATCTGCACTCGGATGGGGGGCTGCCTATGAAGATAGAAGACTGAAGAATGGGCCCGAACGAACCTCAATATCTGCTCATTCTGGATGATTGATCTGCTCGCGCGGCTGATTTGCAAAGTTAAGCCTGCTTGCAAGAAAAATACGTAGAGATCTATTTCACAAAAAAATGAACCTCCGCCGCAAATAAAAATTACGCCACTTAAACCTAAAAGCAGATAGAGATAGAAAGAGAGAAAAAAACAATACAAAGAAAGGAAACATAAGGATAGAGAACAGATCGCAACTTGGTGGCCTTGCTCTTGGAGAGCCACTTGGACCAAAAATTATTCCTTTCCGGATCAAAATGAACTTTTTTTAACGTGATCTCGGAACGTCACGTTTCATCACCCCAGGCAGGCCTCTTTCTCGCTAGACTGCCCCTGCATAGCCGCTTGGGTGATCTGTGAGAGATGAGAGTGAGATAGGCAACAAGGACATTTCAAGATAATCGGACAATATTTTAATTTTCAAAATAAGTTCATTTCAGGTACAAACCTTTGCCCTACCAAGCAAAATACGTCCTTCGAGATCACGCGGTTGAATACTACGAGTAACCGCTAGTTAAATGCAAATCAAAATTAACTTCTTTACATTTTGATTGATCATAGAGAATAAAGCTAACCAGTCTTTTAAGACCGCAAAAGTAATCATTGGCTTGATTCAAAACAAAACTAACTAAACTAGACCCTTAATTTTCTTCGATTTAACGGTTCGTTTCACAATCAACCAAAAGCCAATTCTTTTTCCGATTCGCGTGAAAATGACACACAACGCTCTCGAAATGATTAGGGTATAGAATAGAGATAACTACTAGGAACTTTTTCGCGGACATTTCATAATCCACAGGAACACGTCAGCGCGCTTACGAACGGCGCTTCGCGGCGTTTTTCTCGGCGTTTGACAGGACAGTCTGATCGACGCTTACCACCCCGACGCTCGCGACGACGAGACCTAAGGCTACGTGCGCGCCATCCGTCTTGACAATGTTTGCAAGTGCGTACGGTTTCTCCTTTGCGTCCGCACCGATAAGAAAACACGTTTTTCGAGTTCCGGCTGGGACAGTGTAGGCGTGACCCTTTCCCTCGCATGCGAAACAAACGACCTGAGGCTCATCTGCTGATAAGAAATAACATCCCGAAGTGTCCGAGCTCTCGGAGCTGGAACCGGTCGTTGTTGAGTAGTCCGAAGATGAGCTCGAAGAGCTGCTCGTTGGCGCTTGTGCTCCGATCGACGCGACTTCGCTTTTGAACGCGATTTTTTCTCCTTCGCGGGGAACCGGGAACGGCCGAGAGTGTTCGTTGACGCAACCGATCGCGACTCGCGTGAACCTGACGGATCTCGCCCCCTTCTCGTTACAGCGACTTAGTCCGCGGACTCGCGTTGGGGGGCTCTCTCGAGCTCGTTTGCGGAGTCGACACCCAAGGTTGGGGTGCGCGCCTTTGGACGTGAGCGAGATTCAACGCGAACTGGCGGGGCGCCGACACACAGTGTCGGCAAAAAAAGGGCCCGGCGATTGCGAATTGGTGCTTGAGGTCCCGGGGCGAAGATGCGTAGGATTCGGTACCCCGGCGCTTGCCACTCTCAGCTGGGCCTTCGGCGAGGAACAAGCGGAGGGAGCAACACCCCGTGGCGGTAGAACGGGCGGTTTCGCCCGCACAGCTGGTGCCTGAGTGGCGTCACGAACGGCTGGTGCCTGAGTGGCGACTCGCGCGGCTAGTGCCTCCGTGGCTCGTGTCTGAGTAACAACAGGCGCCGTAGGAGCGATGACCGATGATGAGTTCACAGGTACAACCAAACACTTCAGCTGACGACGGACGGTGTTCCCGTCTGATACGGGATCAATCTTCTGTGCCGACAAGGACTGTGACTGACTAGTCACTAACTCGGTCTGAAGCTCTCGGGTTCTGGCGCTCTTTCTGGGGTCACGCTCGCAGGAATTCTCACGAGCGGGATTTCTCTCAGGCGACCCATCTTCCGGTACCGTTGCGGCACTCGACTGAGATCGCTCCGGCGCCTGGGTGACTGCGTCTACCAGAGCCGTCGAACGAGGGGGGTAGACCTCGACTAATTGGTCCAGCACTCTCCGAACAATCTCTCGCCACCAGTTATCACCGAACCGACTAACCGTTTCTCGAAATTCAGGGGGGGGGAGATCGGTATGAAGGGAGGCACGCAGGCTCTCCAGCGCGGCATGGTTCTCGTCCACCAACCTTCGCGGATCTGGAGGAGCCATTTCAGTGGCTTTCGATAAGGCTGTAAGGGACAAAAAAATAACGCAAAACGTTAAAACAAAGACACATAAAAAAATTAACCTACTAAAAATAAAGGCACAATTAGGTTATAGAATCGCGATCCAAGTAAAAAGACACCAATCAGATAATTGAGGGGCAAAAGAGTTTTTGTTTACAGAAGATAATAGGTAACTTTCGTGGTCCGCAACTATTTAGAACCTAAATATATTCAACTAAATATATACAAGGGATCTGTGAGGACGTAAGACCCAAACGGGACTAACCATGCCCCGACCGAAATTGTCGAACTAATCGACCCAGCCTACTCACGTCCGTGAGGGCGTGACTCTCCAAGCCAGTTGTTGGGCCGCTGCGGTTTTTAACTTTTTAAGGGGCGGTAATTAAGGTAATTAAGGGATGTAAAAATCTAATGAAGGATATAACCGTTTTAAAGCGACTAGGGCGCGCTCGTTTTCTCCCGATATGACCGTCTCACTTACGATGCGCGTCGCGGGCTAAAGTGTCCGCCATTTGATTTTCCGAATGACCTTTAACTTTTACCCATTCCACCCGCCAGAAATGCTGTAACAGTTCGGCCAGTTGGGTAAACTCTCTACGGTGCACCACTTCCTTGCCCGCTGCGTTTTTCCTTTCCTTCTTTTTGCACTCCGGTTAATACTCCGTCATGCACCTATTCACAAAATCGGAGTCAGTGTAAACGCGCAAACGTTTCTGGCCAGCCTCACTGAACACTTTCGCGGCTGCGATGACCGCAACAATCTTGGCACGATTGTTGGTACACCGTTGATGAAGACGTTGTGAAATGTTCGCGGGGCAATCAGAGCCAAAATATACTCCATTGCCAACTTTCGCCGTCCCCTGACCGTTCCGTAAACACGACCCATCGGTCCAGACGTTGACAAACCCATCCGCGTCCAGTAAATCTTCAAAAACGCGCTGCAGGAATACGGCTTAATCTGAGACACATCTGCTTGTATGACCTTACCCGTAATTTCATCAGTAATTTCGTATTTATTGGATAATACGCGGTCACTGCGCGACAGGGCCCAATCCAAGGGGGGGCTAGTTTTGCGGCAAAATATTGTATCGCGGAGGATAGCGCGTAATTACGGAGCAAGACTAGGTCGTCAACCGCAAAGCTTTGATTCCGGTTTCTAAGATTATAATAACGGCTTTGTCTCAAGTTTTCATCGGCAAGATTCTGAGCGATCAATGTACGAAGGTCGGTCAATCGAGACATTCGCGCGATCCATCCTTTCGCCTCGGACGAGCTAGATTCTGCCTTTTCGGATGAAGCATCTGGACTGACACTCATAGGAGCTGGATCGCGAACCAGATTGACAAATGCAGGGCTAGAGTGTCAGGGAAGAGTGATATGCCGTGTTGAACGCGAACTGAAAATCGGAGATATGCGCGTCCCACTCACGGTGGTCATTTTCTATGTACGCGGAAATCAATTGTTTCATGACGCGATTTATGCGTTCGACCGAGTTTGATTGTGGCTAATACGGGGGTGTTGTACGGTGAATCACGTGTGCGCGACGCAACAAGACTGTGATGTTCGCGTTGCAGAATTCGGACCCGTTATCACTGTATAAAACACGTGAGGCCCCCAACGATTAATTATCGAGTATCGCAAAATTTCCGCGACCTTCCTGCCCGTCGCCTGACCACCGAATTCCACCGAAACCACTGCCCAGGGTTCGTTAATGGGATGGTGACGCAGAAAACCCCCGGAGTCTGCTTGAGAGCTTTTCACGCGCTGACACGCTCCGCAAACTCGCATGTAGCGCGCGACATCTTGAGCTAGTCCTGGCCAATAGTAGCATCGTCTAATTCGTTCTACAGTCTTCGCGATACCGAGGTGTCCGGATTGGGGCAAGTCATGATTTTCGCACAGAATGTCGCGGCGACAACGACGGGGAACTACGATTTTCCAAATCTGTGAGGAGAGTCTCAAATTTTGAGTCGGGAATATGTACAAACAGCAGGTTCTGGTCGGTTTTCCAATCTGGATAGGACGTGGGGTAATCCGATACTTCAGTGAATCGGTGATTGTACCATCGGTCATGCGGATCGGACCATTCAAGGATCGGCTCGACTACCGGAAGCGCTGAGCAGAGAGTGTCGTCAGGCTCTTCTGCTTGAGCCAAGGCGTTCGGGACTCTAGCCGGGACCGCTTTTCGGTTTTGTATCTCGAAAGAGTAGGCTTGCAGTTTGACAAGCCAGCGCGCTTGGCGCGGAGGTGATTCTTTCATGTTACATAACCATCGCAAGGAACCCGCGTCTGTCACTAATAGGAACAATCGACTTTCGACATAGGGACGGAATTTAAGAATAGACCAAACGGCCGCGAGGCATTCTCATTCGGTAGCCGTGTAGCGCTTTTCGGCCTCAGATAGGGCGAGACTTGCGTAACAAATAACGTGCTCTGTTTCATCAATATATTATAGCGCCAGTACCACGATATCTACGGTACTAGCGCTACACTGTACCGAAAAAGCATGCTCGAAATTCGGGGGAGTGAGCATCACGACCTCCGCGAGAATAGTTTTTATGAGTTGAAAAGCTTCGTGCTGTTCAGCCTGCCACTGCCACTTTTGGTCTTTTCGCAATAGTCGGTTAAGTGTTTCAGCTTTAGTCGCGAGATCTGGCAGAAATCGACGATACCAGCTTATCATCCCGAGAAAGCGTCTCAAACGTTTCAAAGAAGTGGGCACAGGGTAATTTATGACAGGCTCACAATTTTCCGATCGACTTGAAGGCCCAACTCGTTAATCACGAATCCTAGATACTGGACATTGGAGGAGCAAAAATTACTTTTTTCAGCGCTTATGGACGCATTTGCACGACGTACGGCGCGGAGTACTGCCCGTAACTGACGTAAATGCTCATCAAAGGAGGGGGTAACAACAATTATATCGTCTAAATAAACGAAAACATAAGGAAACGTTTCCGGTCCGATTATAGAGTCCATCAACCGTTGAAATGTGGTAGGAGCCCCTGTCAAGCTAAAAGCTATGCGGCAGAATTAGTAGAACCCTTTTCCGGGGACCGCAAATGCTGTCAGCTCACGGCTTTTCTCTTCTAGGGCAACCTGTTGATATACCTGACTCAAATCGATGGTTGATATAAAGTGGGCATCGCGTAGCTTATCGGAGATACTGTCCATCGGTGGCAGTGGGTGCCTACCCCGTCTCGTGATTTTATTTATTTCTCAGAAGTCGAGGCAGAAGCGGTATTTCCCGTTCGATATTTTTATCATTACGATAGGGGTGGACCAAGGGCTTGACGAAGGTTCAATGATTCCGGAGGCGAGCATCCGATCAACCTCGTCACAGATACCATTATATACTAGATAGCACTATATACTGGGGACACGCGGTGAATCGGAGCGAGGTCACCCACGTCTATCACGTGTGTAACCAACGGGGTCAAAGTGGGTTTTGTGGGTTCTGAAAGCTCATCGGCCAGTAACTGCTTTAACCGGGTGGTTTGAGGGTCGCATAACGGCGGCTTGCTCAGTAGCCGACACGAAGGCATAAGGAGTCGCTGAACGACCAGGCCGACGTAGCGAAGTCGATTTGTAATTTCAGAGCACGTAAAAAGTCAAGTCCGAAGACACATGCAAACGGCGACTATGGAAAGGGGGCCGCTACCACGGATTGTCGGTTTCGAAGGGTAACCGGGATCGTAACTTCGAATTCGCTCGCCTCAGCTTGGTCATTAGCGACGCGGATCCGGGCCCGCGCGAGATCGGACGCGAGCTTCATGCCCTCGGTACCCAGAAAGGTTCCGCTTGCTCCGGAATCGACCAAACCCTGAATTCGTCTGCCCTCATTCTCAACACTCAACACAAGGGAGCGGTTCCATGCGATTGCATGCAGGACGATTTCCGGCAAATCGTCGGATTCGGGCGCAGTCGCTAGAAAGACTTCGTTGAGTTCGAACGGCGGATCCGGCGAGCAGGATTCGTCGGTCCGGGTTGATTAAATTTTCCTAATCTGGGATGCGCGCCAACCCCGTCTAACGTCCCTGCGCCCCGTTTCCCGCAGGCGAACAATTCGGGCACTGGCTCTTTCATATATTCGTTAATCCGCAGCCGTATCAGAAAATGCGGCGAGGTTCCGGGCAACGGTTATAAGGGTGGCCGACCTTCCCGCAATTGTAGCAATTGTCCGACGTCGTTTGCGTGAATACGGCGACACGAGGTGGCTCGGCGCGTTTCGGTTTAACCAGTTTCCCCGTTGCATTAGATTTCGACTTGGCTCCGGACATCTGAAACAAAAACGGATCCTGGACATCATCCGGTCAATCCTCGAGCTCCTCCATCGCAGACACGGTTTGCTGAAGCGGGGCACGACGCGAACGGGGTCATGATACGCGAGATTGGCGAATAATGTCCGCTCGGGGGACGGGGGAGGCTGAAACTTTTTTGCTGCGGCGTATACGCGCTCCCGATTACGCCGCGATTACGCCATCGCGATGACTTCGAACTCGTCTAGACTTCTCACGTAATTACGGTCAATATTAAGTTGAAGTCGCAGCAGTAAGTTTTGATACACGCACTCTAATTGTTCCATTTCGGACCAACGCGGAATCGTTCGGTTCATCAAGCCGCGGATACAAGTTAAATAGTCCGCAACTGGCCCATGTTCTCCTTGTGTTCTTCGGAGAAACTCGAGGCGTAGAGCGTGTTGTATGTCGGGCTTTAGGAATCGTGGCTTGAAAGCGCGAAAGAATTCTTCGACGCGCACCCACCCGTTCGAAACCACTCCAATGCGAGACCGAAGAAAAAAAACGGCAAGCTTGCCAGCATGCTCCGGTCGTCGATTGGTATCATTTCACGTCCTTCCTGTAGACGGAGCAGAAAGGCTTCACCGTCTTCTTTACCTGAAAACCGTATGTTCCACTTTCGCATGATCTCATACGCGTTCGCGGTTCCCGCTGCTCGCGGCGCGTACTGGTGCCGTCGATACTGCTCGTCGTCCGGCAATTCGTCGCGCGGCTCGCGGTAATGCTCGAACGCGGAGCGCGCCCTCGGTTCGGGTTCCAGGGGCTGAACGTAGGCATGATCAGGTCTGACGTAACCGCGAGCCGGGATTTGAGGGGGGTAATGGGACGCAGGAGCATAAACTGGACTCTGCCTCCCCGGATCACGCGGTGGCCACAATTCTCGTGCGGGAGCACTGAGGGGCGCTTACTCGCAGAGGATACCGATCCTCGCGAGCAAGGATCTCGGCGATCGACACCGCTGGTCGAAGGATCCGCACGGAACCTTGCGAGGGTAGTCGAACTGTCATCGGATCCGATCGGTCTGACGTCGAAGGCGGCGGCGTTGGAGCCGGCTTTCGGACCTGTTCGGCGCTCGGAACTGTCAGGGATAAAGCGACCTGACTCGTAGCAGGCTGTTCCGGGCACGTGTTTACGGTGGGGTGTATCGGTGTGTTGCCTGCAGAGACAAACGAGGCTCAAACCGGAAGGGATTGGCGCCCAGGAACGTCTGTGAAACTTGGCATCCTCGACGAGTGATCGCTCGCATCGCTACAGGTTCTCCGGCCCTCGAGGCAGGCCTTCACCAATCGCTGGCGTCGAACATGAACGCCCATTCTCTTACTTTGCGTTCGGCCGATATGTTGTCTCTACTTTACCCGTTGAGCAAAAACAAGGGGGGATTCAATGGTTGCTAAAATCCCACATACAAAATAAGATAAGGGATTGCGCAAAGAAAGAAAAGGAAATAACCATACTTTAATCTCCTTTTTTATGTTAAGGAGTCAAGTTTACGAAATAAATCGTCATACTTTCTTAATAAGTTTGCTTTAGCCAGCGACACTCGAAAATGCTTTAATTTGAATCGCCAGAATTCCTTGGTGGTCAATAAACACGACTATAACAAGGGAATTAACATTTCGTAAAAACTCGCTGCAAACATATCGTTAATTCGAACGTATACACAGGCGATTCAAACGTCAGCATCGCCTAAGTAATCTCCTTTCACATTCAAATTTAATTTTTCAATGAAATAACATTTTGTAAATGTTACCGATCAGCAAGACGTTTCAGGAGGGGAAGGATGAAGAAATCGAGATTACTATTTCGCGACTCAATTAACGGGATTTCCCGCGTTGCAATAATGCTAATTACTCCGGGTGAAGGTGGCCCCAACCATCGCCACCTTCAGTGAGACACTCTAGCTTCCGGTCCTTCAAAAAGACGATAACGCATCTGTCAGTTTGGAAGAGCGTATGTGTTTCTCCTTTGTTTAGTTAAAAAATATACAACTGCCGCATAACAATATCGGCACCCGCAAGCATGCTCGGCAAAACCAAGCACGCTTGGCCGAAACCCGGATGCGACCATCCGTGATATAAACATCGCTTCTATCTCAGAAAACGTTGCGAAAGCAATACAATGAAATGGAATAGACGATAAGCGGCAGCAGGTCTGGTCCGAACCGTAGGCAAACCGCATCTGGTCGCGGCCACTCTTGTCCCCACTTCTCCTGCTCCCGGGCGACTCACTTCGGCACTTGACTGTCCATTCTTCACGGACTCTCCCGCTTAACTCCCCATTATAACGCTTGACTGTCCGTTCTTCACTCTTGACTCACTTGGTTCCTCTACGGCGTGTGTTTTTATGTCTATTGACATTCATGCCCCTATCTGTATTTCCAAATTCGAACGATTAAGATACTTCCGCCACTCACTTTACACTATGTTGTCGAGTCGACCTCTGACCCCTCAGGGCCTCCTTTTATCCTCCTCGCCCTTCCGGCTCAAACAGGGGAGATCGCTTTCCTATTTTCTACCCTTATTCTTTACCTCTTTACCTGCCAGGTATGCGGACTTACATAATATAATGACCCCAGAAATTAAGTTCTGTTATAAAACAGATAGTCAATTCCTTCGAGGTTAATGTTTTCGAAGCATCATCTGCATTCTTCCGCCCAAATAATTTGGATATCTACAATGAATTAGTTGTTAAGAGTGTTAATGTCCTCGAATGTATCAGAAGACACAACGCAAGAGTTTAATTTTACTGCGCGATCGGTGACATGCTCCCCTCTGAAACTCCCCGCTAGCTTCAATCTTTGGGCGTAGAAATATTTCGAGGCTGTTACGCTCTTCGGCAACACTTATTCCTGCATCCTTTCCTAGCATTCTGAGCGAATGCAGAGAGAGGAAGGTCTCGTTGGAGACGTTGTGGTGGAGGTTGCGCTCGAGATGGAGCATCCGCAGAGCATCGAGACCGACGACCTCGTGACCCTTGAGCTCGCGGATCCGGTTGTCCTGGAACTGTAAGTCCTTGAGGTCACGCAAACCGTTGAAGGAGTTGTTCTGTACGAGTTCAGTATTGGAACTGTTGAGGAAGAGCATCTTGAGCCGCTTGCGACCGATGTATGGTTCGCGATGGCCTTGAAGTCATTGTCGTCGAGATAGAGCCGCGCGGCGTCCATGGGTATTTACTCGGGCAGCATGCCGACGTGTTCGCGGACCAGGACTGGTCGTGGTAGCAGGTGCAATTGATGGCCATGTCATCTTACAGTTGCAAGCATCGAAGTCGCAGCGGTGGCAGAGGGCGAAGCATTGCGAGTCGTATTTGCAGAGGTATTGCGAGTGTGAGGCCTCGATGGCCAGGACGCAGACATGCTCGCGGTCATCGTGGATCTCGCACTCGATGCTATCTAGGTCCATGACGAGAGGCTGGATGCGGTTCTGGGTCTGACGGTTGACGCGTTGCAGCCATTCCGTGGTGTAGTCGCACAGATAGTCGTTGTTGCCGATGTAAAACTGCGGTGCCGGCTTTTCCGGCTGCACTGCGCTGAGGTGAAGCGAGTAGAGCTCTAGGTCACGTAATCGGTTGCCCTTGAGGTCTACTCGGGTAAGATTAGGTTTCTTGAAGAAAGCATAACTCTGCACCTTGGTGATGAGGTATGTCGAGCCACTGCAGGCCGGTCGGTATGATGGTGTAAGCTCAAGTAGTCTAACTACTTGAGCTTATTATCCCTAACGTTGAGCCAGCCGAGATTGGGTAGGTTCGCGAAGAGATCCTCGATGTTGTTGAGCTGGTTACCGTCGAGCCGAATGGCCTGGAGGTTAAGGTTGTCGTCGAACGTGCCCGGCTATATACTATGGAGTCGGATGCGCGATAGGTTGAGGATGGTCAAGCCCTTGATCTTCTGGACTGCACCCTTGGATAAGTTGCCGATGTGGTTCTCAGAGAGGCGAAGCCCGTAGAGCTGCGTGACGTGGTCGAAGATGTCGCTGGATATGTCAGTTATGAGGTTCTCACCGAGGTCGAGGGTGTGCAGCAACGGCGTGGACCTCAAGGCATCCGGCACTGCCCTTAGACAGTTGAAATATAAATCTTGGAGGGACGAGGCATTGCTAAGCGCGTGCTCGTGTACCGTCGTCAATCTGTTGGTGTCCAGCGAGAGCAAACAGAGGACGTAGAAACCACTGAACATGGTCGAATCGATAACGGTTAATCGGTTGTCACTGAGCACCAGCGTGTGCAAATTGAAGAACGGAGAACGTTACCATCAGGGGGAGAACGTTCTCCGGCAGAGTCTTCAGCAGGTTTTCTTAGGGCCGGAGGATCTGCAGGTTGTAGAGCTCGCGGAATACATTGGATTCGATCCTGGCGATCCGGTTAGATGAGAGGTCGAGCACCAGGCCCGTGAACTTGACCGCGTTAACCCATTCGGCGGTGAGCTCGTTGCTCTACAAGTCGAGCACCAGCAGCTGCTTAAGGTCGGCGAACAATCCTGGCGGCAGCAGCGCGAGCGTATTGTTCCTGAAGTGAATTTCCTGGACGTCGCGACAGTCGGTAAACAATTCCGGCGACAGGCTGCTGAGCCGATTGTTCGCGAGTTGAATGACCGTCAAGGAGATCAAGTTTTTGAACACCCAGTCGGCCATAAAAACGACCGAGTTGCCTTACAAGTTGAGGATGTTTAGCCGCGACAATCCGGGGAATGCCCTTCGGGTCGCTAAGCCAGTTGCATGATAGATTCAGCACCTCGAGATTGACGAGCAAGCGGAGTGAGCCATTCGACAATTGAACATATTGTCTTCAGCAAGGTCGAGCGGTTCTTCCATATATAAAACTCACCCCTACCCTTTACCGCTTCACGCGATTCTATAATGTACCAGGCCAGATGACGAGGCTTTAGCTCATTGGCAAATGTAGCGCCTACCCTTCTCCCGAATACCCTGAATTTTCCTCCAGTAGCTAACTCTTAGCTAATACGACGAATTATTTAAATCTCTTCCAGCAGAAATATAAATCAGACCTAATACCATCTCTCGATCAATTCTGTTATTAAGCAGGCTCGAGGAGTCCACTAGCCACAGAGACGGCGCTATCTTTGGAAAGCGAAATCAGAGAATTAAACTATAGCGAGTATAAGTGCAAATTCAACCTTGCGGACTTTGACGCGACAAATGAAGAGCTGGCTCAAATCAATTGGCCTTACCACTTCGATACTTAATACACCAAAGTGTTACTCCCCCCATATCGTACTCCGGGTATGGTTCACGAGTTGGTAAGGACTCCCTTCGCGTCACATCAATGGCTCGTAAACTACTATTACTCTTGCAAATTTTCTTCTTCGCGGTCTCTCATGAGTCGGACGTGGGCCGATCTCATGGGACCGTGGTCGCCTATTTTTACTCCTCATGTGAGCCGAACGTCGGCCGGTCTCACAGGGTTGCTAGTGTATCTCATGAGTCGAACGTGGGCCGATCTCATAGGACCATAGTCGAATGATTTTACCCCACTCGTGCCCCCGAACGTGGGCTGGTCTCCCTGGGTTCCTAATGTCTCTCATGAGTCGAACATGCGCCGATCTCATGGGACCGTAGTCCAATGTAGGGCTGTTGTTTTATCGAAGGTTGGCAACTTCGAATCTTCGAAGTAATCGAAGGTTCGAAGTTAACTTCGAAGTTTCGAAGGTTTCGAAGTTTTCGAAGTTTTCGAAGTTTTCGAAGTTCTCGAATTTTTCGAATTTTTCGAAGTTATCGAAGTTTTCGAAGTTTTCGAAGTTCGAAGTTTTCGAAGTTTCCGAAGTTCGAAGTTTTCGAAGTTTTCGAAGTTCGAAGTTCGAAGTTCGAAGTTTACGAAGTTTCAAAATTTTTCGGAGCCCAAAGATTGAGAATGTAATGAATTCTTCGAAGGGTTAGATATATGAAATTTACAAATGATTACAATTAAATTAAAGTTTTATTGTTCTTTCTGCCTGTTTGTATTACAATCAATATAATTGGACGCATCAAGAAATCACGGTACAATGTATAAATATGGAAATAATAATTATAACATATAATAAACACTGTTATATGACTTGGTATATAACCACCCGATACTTTTTGGAAATGTTTCCACACCCAACTTCTTATGATCTCACTTGCTTGAATTATTGCAATTTTGATAAAAATAGGCAACTGGAAATTCTTCTTCTTCTTCGTCTTCTTATCCCAGATAGAACAACCATTTGATATACATCTAATATATGTATAATATACGTATATTATATGTATATATCTATTTTATG